>PYAF01004871.1:0-27894 GCA_007407185.1 Glycine tomentella
GCTACGCTGTCTGTATTAAGCTGTTTGTAACTTATTTTGTGACGAACTATTTGGGACTGTACCTGGACTTACAAAATTTGCAAGCAATGTGAAAAGAATTTTCTTGAAAAATTTATAACTAAGATCATTATAATACAAAGTGGTCACAAATTCCATATAAAATCAATTAAGCACGGGAGAGTAAAGAGAGGCGTTACAATATGGACGATGTACGAGAAGATGTGATGAAGCTTGTGTAATGATGTCCTGTTTATGATGATCTATACTTTGATCTGTATTTGGTGCTGCGCTGTCTGTACTAAGCTATTGTAATCCATTTGGTGATAAATTATGTGGAATTGTACTTGGACTGTTTAATAATTTCATCTGTAGTAAAGGACTATAATTCTATGAATCGTGGTGAGGGAAAGTTGCGGTTGTTACAAATAAATTACACAAGACTTGCAAGCAAAGAGAAAAGGAATTTTCGTGAAAAATTTATAACTAATTTGATTCTAATACAAAGCAAACACAATATTTGATCTAAAATAAACCAAAGCACGAGAGGGTAAAGAGAGGCGTTACAACACACACTAGTTGTATTGGTTTTATTCCAATATAAATTAGTTATAGTATTAAATCTCAATATACACTAATTTTATTTTCTGGTGAGAAGTTGAAAGTTGAATTCTCAATTTCTCACAGTTAGTTTTGTTATTTTTTTAATTATTATTATATATTTTAAAAAAATTGTAAAGGAAGTGGGAGTTAATGACCCCATTCACAATGTTTGTTTTTGTAAAAAATATTTTTTTAATTTGTTTTTTAAAAATATATTTTTTTAAAATTTCTAAAAATACTTTGTTTGAATAACGAAAATTTTACTAGCTTTTTTGTTTAATACTTTATTTATATCAAAATACATTACATCATAAATAAAATACATAAAGAATAATATTTATCTAAGAAAAAAATTGAAGATGAAGGTATGTTAGGACAATTTTTTTTGTTATGTCCTTGTTGTCGACAGATTCCACATATTTTTCTAGTTTTCTTCATGGGTTTGCAGTTGGGGTTAACGCGAAGGAAATTTTGTACAATGTGGCGCATGCATAAGAAATGGGATGTGTTCTCAACCCATAAGTTAGTTGCGTTGTTGTAGGCACTTATAATCCAGGGGTGTCTATCTGAATGAGAGAAAATGTTACTTTGTGGAGTAACATGCCTTCTCAAATTCTTTAGGAAGAACCCTCACGCTGAAGTTCTCTCCCCTTCTACAATGGCATAGGCAATCGGGAAGATATGGTTAGCACCGTCTTGTATTGTAGCTATCAATAATGTGCTTGTATACTTCCCATAAAATCATGTACCATCTACTTGTACGACAACAATGACAATAGAAAAAATTATCTTAACGTATTTTCAGTTTTTGTTTTTTCTTAGACAATTTTTTTTATGTTTTTTATTTATGATGTAATATATTCTAGTATAAATAAAGTATTAAACCAATAAATCAATAAATTTTTCATTATTCAAACAAATTATTTTTAGAAAAAAATTAATTAAAAAATATTATTTACTAAAATGTTGGAAAGTCGGGTCATTAACTTCCAACTTCTTATTATAATTTTTTTTAAAAAAAATTATAATAATAAAAAGTAAAAATAAATAAAATTAACGATGAGAAGTCAAAAATTCAACTCCTAACTTCTCACCAAAAAATAAAACTAGTGTATATTTAGATTTAATATTACACCTAGTGTATATTGGAAATAAAGCACATATAATTAGTGTATGTTGAGAAAAAATTCACGTGAGGTGTTATAATAATCACAAATGGATTAGTTTCAAAAATTACGGAAAAATATATTTATTGGTTTTATTTATTTACAAATTAATGTGTGTTTAATTTTACTATGAAAATTTGATTTTGAGTTTAAAATTGATGTAGAAAGAAAAAAATAACATGTTTGATTTTATATTTGAAAAGAATTTAAAATTGATTTTAATCCATAATTAATTATGAATTAAAATAATTTAATGTTAGATCCAAAATTTTACATTAAATTTGATTACTATCGAGGGAAGGGGAGCTAATCAAATAACATGAGAATGTTTATTTTTATTTTTTTTGGGTACAAAAAGTTTATTTAATTATGAGATTTTAATTTCTATGACTAAAGGGGTAGACGGTAACCTTTTTTGTTTCACTTGAGGAAGAAAGGAAACGTGAAAATGGATAATACTACCTTTTTGTAGTTTGGTAAAGAGGGAGGAGAAAAATATAGATGTTTCTTTTTTCTTTTAAGGGTATTTTTCACACTATTTTTGTAATTAATCCAAAAAAACATATTCTGTAATTATTTCAAAATATTTTTATCTTTATATGTATATTTAATCTTTTTAAGTACTTTTCCCTAATAATTTATCCTCATCTATTTTAATCTCTAAATTAAATTTAACATCATTTAACACACTGGGTTGATCTTAATGCTATTTATTTTCATAAAAAACATGAATAAGTTTCTAATTAAGGGGAAAAATACATTATCTTCAGATATAAATGGAATTCTCATCTCATTCTATAAACATTACAATGTGGTGACTAGAACTCATATTCGAAGCTTCTTTCCAGGTGTTGGTTCATCATCATAATGGTGGCCTCCCTCACCATTTGTGTCCTTTTCCATCTTCTTTCTGGCAAGTATCTTATTGATCTTGTGCAAATCATTATTGAGCTTCTGGTCCTTGTTTTGCTTTCGGGTCTTCCGGCCATCTTGCATCTTCACACCGAACTGGAATGCCGCTTTTGGCATTGCTTCCTTCTGCTCATTGTAAGTTGCCCATTCCTCTTCGGTTTCAAAGTCCCATCTATGAAGACGACCCTTTGCCTGTTCAGAGTGCACATTTCAATATTGTAACTTTTCACCGCATTATTCATATTTTCTAAGTGGACAACAATATGACTCAACCAAGAAAAGCAGGTTTATCAATATTATTATTCCCAACTAGTTATTTTGGAGACCAAAGTTATGACATGTTGTGTAGTACACCACTTGAAACAAAAAAAAAAAAAAGAAATGCAGTCAATTTCATCGCAAGTGAACCGGATGTTACTTACCCTTCCACCCATATCCATTTTGGACAAGTCATCTTCATCATCACTGTCCACTATCTCACGGTTATATTCCTGATACCCTGGGTAACATTCAGAGTAACTTTCGGAGATGAAGTTGGGATCTTTTTCACGAGAATCTCTCTCCCTCAGCTGTTGAAGTCTCTGGTCATCTCGCTTGAACACTGATCCTAAACCCCGATCCTTTTCTTCTTGAGTCATAAAGCGTGGATCTTGTGGAAGATTTAAATCAGCTTGCACATCATAAGCCTGCATATTTTGCTGAAGATATTGATCTGGGTAAGCCAGTTGTTCAGCATACTGGTATTCCTGCCACTCTCCTTGGTAGCCAGCACCAAAGGCTTGTGATTGCATCACATCATATCCATTCTGTGACCAAACAGAGGAAGACAGAAACTCGATACAACATCAAACATAATTCAAGCAGAACAAAACTAAATGAGGAAACACCAATAACATACTCCCTCCGGTTTTGAATATAAGAAGAAAAAAAAACTAATTTACGCCAGTTAAGAAAGTTAATTAACATAATTTAATTTCACTAATCTGTATTAAAAAATATATATTTTCCTAAGCTACCCTTCATTGGAACTAGATATCAAAGAATTAAAAAGGGTCATTGAAAATACAACTCAATTAAATGGAAGATATTTTAGGGATGCTGTCATTAAATAGAGTGAAATTAGTTGAGATTTTCTTATATTTGAGACAAAGATATATCACAATTTTTTTTCTTATATTTGAGACCGGAGTAAGTATTTCTTCTTTTTTTTACTAGTTCTCAAGTCAATATAAAATTTTAACTAAAGTAAAGATGAAACAGGAGTAAGGAATCTTTTTTCTGATCATATTCACCTAGCAAAACCACAATTCAAAACTAAATATACACAGCACCAACTTACTGTTTCTTCCCACCCTTGAGGAACCATGGAAGGTGGGACAGGACCATAAGTAGGTTCTGTGAAATATGAAGGTTTTTCTTTGTTCCTAGGAGACTCTTCCATGTCCTCAGAGGCAGGACTTTGGCTCAAGTCTTTACCAGGTACATGATAGTCAACCCCTTCACCTACAAAAATGTCATCATCTTCTGCTCTAGCAACAGCTGGGCCTTGATTCTCTCTTGAATGAAGAGGATTTTTCTTTATGGGAGGTGGAGGAGGCAGGATAATTTCTTTTTCAGTTTGATTTTTTGTCTCACCTTCAACCTTTGATGGCTTATCCTCGTTGTCAAATCCATTACCAACAGCCAAAATCTTCCCTGCATATAAAAAGGAGCGTGCCAACAACCTATTAATTCTTATTTTCAAAAAATCATGCAAGAAAGAATACAATCACTGTTGTCATTCATAATCTCTCCAGTCATCTATATCGTATTGATAGGAGTAGGAGGTAGTTCCTAACACATGAAATCTGTCCACCATTCAGGTGTTGCTCTGATGTTTATTATTTTCCCACAGTGGAATTTTCCTTATTGCTATGCAGTTGATAGGCATTTTGAATTAGCTGTTGATTTCTCCATGCAAAGCCATGAGAACAAACAAGGAAGGAATGCCCCACACCAGACCTATGCTACTCCAACTCATCAAAATTTTATTTACAGTTTAACATTAACCCAAATCATATATATACACATACACAAAACAATGGTTGAGCAAACCATCAAAATATTTTACATATAAAATGCACCCTAACTTACAGCAGCATTGTTTTGAATCAATTGCATGAACTTATATAAACTTGCATCTAGAAGATAATAACCAAGACTCCCAAATGATCTACTCAGTGCAGTATTACCTTTTGCATCCTTTTCCTTCTTTTTCTTCTTTAGGATCTTCCCAGAAGAACCAAGACGAAGATATGACATTATTTTAGCAATTCGATCTAGAACAGATCCATCAACATTAACTGTAACCATTTCCTGTGCGACCAAAAAGCAAGTTAAACATGCAATTTTTATATAGATAGCTGTCTGATGTAAAAGGGCAAATTTCAATCAGAATCAGCAAGATCGTAAACCTCTGGCACCGGACAGTCAGCTTTACTACGGTGCAAGGTTGTTGGAATATCATGATGGTATCCACCCTCCTACCAGATTAAAAATGAGAATTTATGTCAGAAAATCGCTTTCAGAAAATTTTAAAAAAATAAAAAACTTACAAAAAGGATTGGATCAACCAGTACATAGACGTTAGTTTTAACCCAGAACTTGCAAATAATAACCCTATTCTTACTAAAGCTAATCTATAAGGTGGACTGAAGAACTCAGTTGCCTTCATTAGTCATTACTACAAGCATTATCATGTTCAGGTATCACATTCTTTATGCATATCCAAATCAAAACAAAGACAGATGCAACATGTAGTACTAGCCACAGGTCAGCATTGCATGACTTATGATCATCATTATTCTGCATTGGCTAACCTACATTACTGGCAGAGCATGGGGACCTGACTATTAAATTTGTAATGACAAAAATTAAAACATTTAAGTCATATGACCATGACATAATTTATTTTAATAAAATTCCGTGATTTGATGGTTTAATCTCATGTCTTGACTGTGGATAAAATCTAACACTCAAGATTCACTTCTCTCACATCTCACACACACACACATACTGAGGGGAAAAAAGCATTTGAGGACATCTATAGATTAGTGAATTTCCTAATGTTTATTTTTTTGAGACACAACTAAAATATACTTGCATGCTATTAGACACACCAATTCTATGATAATATAAGAGTATAAACAAATAATAGCACAAATATAATAAGTTTTCAAAACATGCTAACTGCTAAGAATGATTGAAAATGAGGCATGTCCATGAGAATACTGTATAAGACCAAAACCTTGTTAAAAAATGGAATTCTCACCATGTTATAAATAAATGTCATTCGACCAGGGAGGAACATCTCATTTGTCTTACTAATGGTCTGAGGCTTGACAATCCACTGATAAACTGACTGAAACAAATATTATCAATAACAATGAGCTTCAATAATTCCTAAATTAGCAGCTAGAATATCAAAACTTAAATAGCTAAAAAAAAAAAAAATTCTCCAGTTCCTATTCTATACAAATCTGCAAAAGAACCTTTGCAGTTGCTGTGCGAATTGACACTTGTTGGTCTTCCTTAGCAGACCTGCCAGAAAAACATTTGCACATATTAAAAATATAATTCATTAAAGAAAAATTTAAGAAATCATAAAATGCTTTAATCCATGGCAGTACAATAATCCTCGTAAATTAGGGCTGAGCCTGACTCAACCTCAAAAGTTAGTTCATTGGGTGAGGATTGCCCGAGCATTTATATGCTCTACTTTGACCATACTTATAGTCAATGTGAGATCTCAACAAACACATAATGACTATTACAGAAAATTCTGATTCAAAGTTACCTGGATTTCCCCTCAACGTCATCCCCAGCCTCTGGCTTCTTATCTATCTCACTTCTTACTTTGTTCAGCAATGCATAATCCAAACCTTTGACCAAATGTGTATGTTCCACATCACCTGACCAATATCAACAAAGCCAACAAGCTAAGTCATTAGCATAAACATTTCAATTTAGGCTTATAGTTTTAGCTAAAGCAAAGATCATTCACAAATATAATAACTCCACAATCAGGAATGAAATACTCCTTTATAAATGCAAGCAAGTCATAACATCAACTAGAGCAAAATAACATCAGAAAAGGAAAAGATTATTGAGGCACATGGCACAGGAAATTCTAAATTCCAATCACCTTGTAAACCTATTCACAAGATATCAAACTCTAAGATATATAGAAATTTAAGATAACCTTCACTGATGTCCAGGATGAAGACGAAAATCGAAACATACCGAATCTTGAATTTCAAGGCATCTTATGCTTAGGTTTCAATGTACTTTCAAAACACAATCCCCAACACCAAACCCTCCCAGAAACAAATCTACAACGGCAATTAGCATTCTTTACCCACACGCAACAATAAAAGAGACCTCAAACCTTAATACCTCCCCAAAGCGAGGAAGAAAACAAACTTAAGATTATTTCCATTCACCAACCGCAAACCAAGATGGCAATTGGTAAAAGTGAAACAAACAATAGTACGATACAAACCTCCAAGGTACTTGCTCTTCTCAATAGATAACTTGTGCGCATCAGATGACCTACAAAAGCATCACAATAAAGTTACAAAACCACTTTGTTTATCTTCCTCTTGAGTGAGCTGTAACCGTGAAATCGGGAACCGAAACCAAAAAGATGAATCTTACCGAATATCCACAGTACCAGGTGGAGCAACTGCATGAAATCCAAGCTCAGTTTGTTCATAATCAGGATTCTGATCCTCTCTACGCTCTTTAGCTCGATCTCTGTATTTCGGAACTTCCGGTTCTTCCGGTTTTTCTTCCCTGCACAACAACCGCTATCAGAAGCATGCAATTACGACATTATGTAACCCTCTCTCCCCATTTTACATATATGCGTATATCTATATCTAAAAAAAAAAAAAAAAAATTGAGGTTGCGAAAAGAGATGAAATTGGAAGGGCTTACTTGCGGCGAATTGGTTTCTCTTTGTGGTTTTTCTTGTTGGAAGCGGTCATGTTGGGAAAGCAATCGAAACTATTGCTCGCGAAGCTTAGAATGCGCTATTGATTTGAGGAACGCTGAAATAGAAAGATGGAATTTTTCAGTTGGGAGCGTTTCTGGTTTAGGGTTTTTCAGGGGAACTATTAGGAAAAGAGGAAAACTAAAGGAGTGAGTAATGAGCGATTATCGAATTACGAAATTTCCTATTCCCAACTTGACAAGGGAATATCAAATCTAGCAGTTGTTAGTTCAGTTAACGAAAATATATTTTATTGTTTTTAAAAAAATTATAAAAATAATGAAGATTCTTATTATTTTTTATATAAAGTTTAAAAATAAAAAAAAATTAAGTTAAAATGATGTAATATTTTTGTAATAAAAAAAATACATGTTGTGTTAGATTATAAGTGAAAAATAGAGAGAGAGAAAGATAAAAATGAAAGATACGACAAAATAAAATTATATATTGTTTCAATGGATAAAATAATGAATAGTGATATAATCCCCCATCATATATATGCCTATATGATATAAAATATATTATTTTAGTACTTTATGTTTAATAAAAGAAAAATAAAGCTTTTAAATGAAAAGGGACAATTAGGGTTTAGGGTAAAATGTGTTTCTCCCTCTCCTTTTTGCATTCATCGTTCTTCTGTCTCTAGTATGCATTCACTAAAATTGTTTCTCCTTATCCATTGTGCGTTGATGTCACCACTCTCCACTCTTTGTGATCACATTCATGTTTGATTTTTGGCATTGTGAAGGATTAAAGAGCTTCACTTGCAGGTTTTATTTCTGTTAGGTTATTGTTCATGGTTATTTTGTCTTTTATTTCTCTAGTTGTTGTCGTTTGGGTTCTAGTATTGGATTTACATAATTGATGGTAGGTGGATTGTATGGTTTCATTGGAATAATAAGTAGTGTTGATAGAGATTTGGGTGTGTTGATGTATAGTGTGTTTGTGGTGGAAAGGATGTGGGTGTGCACTTCTATGTTGTGACGATTTTAAAATAAGTTGAGTTAAATTGAAGTTGTGATCCGACATTTTGGTGGATTTTTGGGCACGATGGTTGCTTATGTGTTGGCATAGTTATTTCTAGACAATGTGTTTTGGACGTGGATCAATTTTCAGAATATCATATTCACATATTCTTGTTTTGTTTTGGGAATTGTCTTTTAGTCACTTTATTAGTCTAATAAGTTATATGGACAATCATGGTTTATTGTTAATTTAGGGGTTCTTTTCGGTTGGGAGTTTTGTTAAACATATGGTGAGCATAAATTTTTTGTCATTTGTGTTCTAATTAGTGAAAGACATATTTTATTTTATAAGGTCATGAGTAGAGCAAAAAAGTAAAAGACAAAATAGGAAAACATAGATATATATAGATAAAGAGCAGAGTTTCTAATATAAGGATGTTTATTTGGTGGACATCGAATTCTCTTTATTCATATTTAGTTGCCTAGAGTATATTTGATTGTTTGGAGTTCTTATGCAAAGATGATAAGAGAATATAATAGCTATAATATAAGGGAGTCAGATTATTGTTACATGTCATTTTTTTGTTGAATTACACAACTTATTATGTGTTTTAGTAGGTTATATTTTGGCTTTTGTACAAGGAGGGTACTTGTTAGGGGTGTTGCAGGTTTTGTTGCAATGTGCCTTATATGTTGTATTTTTGTGGTTGGGATTAGGCACACCTTGTGCTTCAATCTTGGTCAATTTTGTTTTTCAATGAATCTTTCATTTTAGCCTCTAAATAAAATATAAATTATAACAAAGAACCAACATAACATGACACCTTATTCAACCACAATTTACGACATAGCTTAGCACGTAGTGCAACTCAATACGCTATAACCATATCGTGTCGGTTGACACATTGCATGCTGCCTCCATACTTGGATATTGTTACAACTATATGTCACCTTAGTGCTTCTTCAAGTTGTTTCCTCCCTTACCTTTATTGACATTTTGCAAATGTTCCTTCATGTTTACTAGAATGTAGAAAGATGATTTTGTATTATATTCATATGCAATTTCAAGTGTCAATCTATTCCCGCTCATTGTCAACTTTTCATGAATTCAAAGTATCGATCCATTTCTATTCTCAGATGCAATTACAAAATATTTTTTTATTTGATATCAATTTCATATTATTTAAAAATTTAAAATTTTATTGTAAATTTAATATTATATTCAATTAAATATAGATAAAATAATTTTTTGTTATTTATGTTGGTTGACTAATCTTAATATGAATGAAATTATGACCATTATGGAACATGGGACAATGGCACCATGGGAAGTCAGGAGCATTTTAGTGCAAGCAATTTCGCAAAAATAAAAAGGTTTAGATTCACTGGTCCTATAGAGTATTTATGATTAATGAATAAATAAATTTTCATGAAACCGTTATTTAGTCTATAATTGTCTTGATAATACCCTTATTTCAAACAAATTATTGTTTCTATTAATCAGGTTATTTTGATCAAAGCATTGAACGAGTAAAAACTGGACATCTTCATTGGTAAAATCGGTTTTTCAGCCTACAAGATCTATTGGTTGCACATCACAATTCGGAGGCTAAAATTTACAAATTGGAGGCCAAAAATTCTGAACTAGAGAAGAGATTGTTACAACATATAAATACAACATTAACATCAAGATAGTCCAGTGTCATTATTAGTGATGTTCTTTATTGACACTTTGACACATCTTTTGTAATCATATAATATATGTCGTGCATTAGTGAGAAGGAATATTGTGCAAACCTTAATCATCCCAAGTCTTACTCTCCTTGTCACTATAATGTTGTTCTCAACTCTAATGCGAATTAATGCTTGCTTCATCAATTTGAATGAAGTCTTGGCTTGTTGCACATCTGTATTGCTCTTAGCTTTGGGATAGGTGCTTCTAGCTCATGTAGATCTCTTTGAAGATCAGTTAACTCTTGAAAATGAAGTCAACATTCCTTTTTAATTGTTTTCTTTGTTGCCAACCTATTTCATTGGTACTCAGAACCAATCCAAATCCAATAGTCAATATCGATATTTTCTTGGTTAGTTATGCGCAAAATTTTGGATTTCATTTAACATCTAAACTTTCATTAGACACTAAAAAAATGATGATCCTAAATATTTTGATAAGTGTATAATGTACATGTTAACTCTTACGATTGTTTTAAACATATGATGAAAATTTATATTCATGGTATGAATAAGGTGGTTAAGTATGTAATAAATACATGTTATCCTTTTATCATTAGCGTTTAACTATAACCCTTCTATCAAAAGTCACATGTAAACAAGAATTTGTTTGTCTTATGCATCAAGGACTAAACTTATTTGAGGAAAACCTGTGTCATGTCATCTGAGAATAATTCAACTTCTACCATATAGGATTTGATAATTGTTATGCATATTTATTATTATGCATACTTAATTTGTGTACTTAAATTGCATAGCAATGACCTAATTTCTTCTCTTTTAATGCTCCTTTTGACCTAAAAAGATAAGGATTTAGGTTCTTTTGGTACATCAACAAAGGAATGAAAGATATGTGAAGAATTAGAACAATGCGCCAGTGCGTGCTCAGCAAGAGAGGCCAAGCTAGAAGAGCATGTGTTGAAGCGTCTGGTGGTTTCCTCAAGTCAATTGTATCGTGCATGTGCGCTAAGCATGCATATGCAAGCTTAACGCGTGGTCACTTAAGCCAGTTGTACTATGCATGTGTGCTCAACGTGCACATGAAGGCTTAGCGCACAATGACTTTTCGAAAAACATGATTGTGCAACGTTTTGAGGGGTCTTATAAGGGATGCACTGTTCTATTGGAAAATAGAGTTCGTATAGGGCATGTTTCTGAAGACAAAAATCCACTTTGGGAGCTTTTCCTATTCCATTTCTTCCATTTTATTTTTTCCATCTTCTTGTTTTGAGCCTCTCATGACCATGAGGGGCTAACTTATCCATTGTTAGAGGCTTGGATACCAAAAACTTTGTCATGCAATGATCTTTACTATCCATTTAATATTATTTTAGTATTATTGCTCCATTTCTGTGTTTATTGCTTTGTTTAGATTTGATCTAGGGATGAAATGGTGTTAGTTAGCCTTATTTATGCATCTTTATTCTTAAAACAAGTTTTTGGTTAGCTTTCTAAGGGATTAGGAGTGAAATCAAGTGATTTAGGATCTTTCACATGAGGGATCATGGTTAGAGTAATTTAGTTGATGAAGATAATCGTTGGAATAACTTAAAGGGTAAAAAATCCTTAACATATCAAGAGTATTTTTGGTAGGCCAAACACCTAACACTTCTACAAAAGTATGCACCAAGTGTCATTTTTCACACCTAAAATGTTTGTTTTTCTTGTCTCTTAGATCTTACTCTATTTGTGTCTTTTATTATTATTGAATTTTGCAATTCTACGTTATTACTCTGAATATATTCACTTTTAGTCATTTTATTGCTTAGAATTTAGTATATACAAACTTTGAGTCCAATCAAAGTTCCTGTGGACTCGACACTCGGTCTTACCATTTATTGTTACTTTGATGAATTGGTATATTTGCTAAGGAGTTAACAAGATCACGAGAGCTACATTTATTGGTTAGTTATGCACAAAGTTAATGTTACATTAGTAACTTAAGTGGTTACATTCGATTGGATTTCATTTTATAGTTAAACTTTTGTTAGAAACTACAAAAAATGGTGATCTTATACGATTTGGTAAGTGTATAATGGGCATGCTGACTCTTACTTTTGTTTTAAATTTAAGCATAGAATATGATGAAAATTTGTATTCATGATATGAATAAGATGGTTAAATTTATCATAAATGTTGGCTAACCTTTTATCAATTTATTGATTCTTGTTAGATACAAGGGGAGCATGAAGGTGCATCAAGATATATGCTGAAGATGAATGGGTGTTTTCGCTTTGTACATGCCATTCAATTGAAGGCATTTGTAATTGCTTGATGTAGGAGAGAATCATCCTATGATCATTTGCATTGCATAAACATTCATTTACTTGCATTTGTGATTTCACAAAAGCACTTGATTAGTGAAAAAGTTTAAGATTTCATGATTGCATCAAAGTAAAGTGCTCATGGTTTTAAGTTTTTGGAAAAACTATTTTTCACTGTATTAATCAGCATTACTACAAAAATACGTTTTTACGACAGCCGTTCCACGATGGTTGTGCCAAAACCATCTTAGTAGGGTAGGCAGTGGCAATTTTGTAATTATCTGAAAAATTATGCATTTTTCGTATACAAAACGAAGACGGTTCCAACAAGATCGTCATCGTAGGTGAGCTTCATAGATGGTTATGTAAAACCGTCATTGTTTTGAACGAATTCAAATACGATTTTTTATAGAAAACCTTCGTCGTTCATTGCTTTCCCAATAATCAAATTAGGCAAATCTAAATAAATAATACAAAAAAATAAAAATTTAAGAAAATGGGGCAGTTTGAAAACAATTTAGAAAAATGGGGCTGTCCAACACGCCTAAAATAGGCGTGTTGCAGTCCCTTGCATGTATATAAACGACCAAAATTCACTTTTACCTCATTTGTAGCTTTTCAACCTTGGGTGAAAAAGTGTAGCTTGGTGCGCTAAGGAGTTTGGGTAGATTGTTTTTGCGGCGAAGCCCTGTCAACAAGTAAGTGCATTTTATAATTGATTATTTTTTATTATTGAATTGTTAGCGCGGTACATTATATATTCTTAGAAAATTACTAGGGGTGCACATGTTAGTTAATGACATACATGTTAGGTCAGTAGAAAATTGTTAAGTTCGTAGATATTATGAAAAAATTATTAGATTTGTTAATGTTAGTGTTAGGAATTTAGATTATATGTATATAGATGATGGTTAGGTTTTGGTTTTCATGATTGTTAGGTTTAGGGTTAAGGGTTTAGGACTAATGGTTTATGGGCTACGGGTTATGGTTTAGGGTTTAGGGTTTATTGTGTTTGTGTTTATGTGTTAAGGAGTATGGTGTATGGCTTAGGGTTTAGGGTGTAGGGTTGATGTTGGCTAGGTTAATGGTTTACGGTTAGGGGATTTGGTTTAGGGGTTTAGGGTTAATGGTTAGCGGGTTTGGGTAACGATTTAAGGTTATGGGATAATGATTAACTGTAGGATTAGGTTAATGGTTTAGGGTTTAGTGGTTGGGTTACGGGGTTTAAGGCTTTAGGTTAATGATTAACTGTAGGATTAGGTTAATGGTTTAGGGTTTAGTGGTTGGGTTAAGGGGTTTAAGGCATTGGGTTAATGATTAACTGTTGGATTAGGTTAACGGTTTAGGGTTTAGTGGTTGGGTTAACGGGTTTAAGGCATTGGGTTAATGATTAACTATTGGATTAGGTTAATGGTTTATGGTTTAGTGATTCGGTTAGTGGGTTTAAGGCTTTGGTTTAATGATTAATTGTTGAATTAGGTTAACGGTTTAGGGTTTAGTGGTTGGGTTAAGGGGTTTAAGGCGTTGGATTAATGATTAACTGTTGGATTAGGTTAATGGTTTAGGGTTTAGTGGTTCGGTTAGTGGGTTTAAGGCTTTGGGTTAATGATTAATTGTTGAATTAGGTTAACGGTTTAGGGTTTAGTGGGATAAGGTTTATGTGTTTAGGGTTTTGGATTACTGATTAACTTTTGGATTAGTTTAATTACCGATTGGGGTTTAGGGGTTCGGTTTAGATGTTTAGGGGTTTGGGTTAATGATAAACAGTTGGATGAGGTTAATAGTTTATGGTTTAGGGGGTTCGGTTTAGCGGTTTATGGCTAAGAGGTAGTGTGATTTGATTCCGCAAGAGCCATGGCCACAAAGACATTGTATGTTCGTGTTGAAGGGAATAGTGGAATCTTTTGTAGGTGAGAAAGGTTTGGTTTTGGGGGCTTTGGAAGGACAGCAATAAGACTAATGTCCTCATTGATCACAGTTGTAACAAGTGCTTTGCTTATTCGCTTGCCAAGTTGTTGAGAGCAGTTTGCGGGGATTAAAGGGTTACTCTGAGGACTATGAGCATGAGCTGATGAAGAAGGTGAATGGGAGAAAGACATGATCACACGTTTTATTTCTTGTTCTGTTTTGCTTCTTCTCTGTGTATATGATGATGGACTTGGCACAAGTGGAAACAATGTACGTCAAGGTTCTTGTTTTGGAATGTTTTAGTATTAATAGAAGTGTACTATGAATATCAGAGGGCTAATGTTGCATCTCATAAATCAGATTTAAAATTTGAGCTGTCTAAACGACACTTTTGCAAAGAGGGTCTTATCTCCCTTCCATGATTTGTGTTTCACAAATCCCTGTTTGTTGGAGGGAATAGTATAGAAGATTTTTAATTTTTTGTACATTTGTCTTATGGAAAAGATCTAGAGAGAAAAATAAAATATTTGATAGTTATGTACATTAGTTTTTATTAATTTTATATGCTAATTATTTGTAATGTGTTATCAACCGAAGTAAAATTAAGTTTAACTTTACTTTTTATTTATTTATATTAAGATAGTTGTTACATGGCTGACTCATCTTTGAGTGATTCTTCGCACTTTGGATCCGATCATGAGGGTGAGCCCATGGATCCGACGACACATGTCATCCCTACGCCGTATAAGTGGGATGTTTTGCGTAGGCGGACTCAGCGGACCCATGTTTCACAAGCTGTGTGGAACGAGGACAAAGCTCGCCTGTTGAAGACTCAACGCGGTAAAGCGACCGGGGGGGCCACAGTACGACGATATACTTGACATTGTCGGTGATATGTTAGGACGTGCCGGCTTTCTACATGTCGCACGCATGCGACATACTCAGGTATGCAAGTTGGAAAGTAGTTTAGTAAAGCATAATTTTCTAACATTAATGCATATAAATTGATTTGTTTTTTTTTAGATTGATCTTGCACTGATTAGTGCTCTGGTTGAGCGATGGAGACCAGAGACCCATACATTCCACATGATGCAGGGCGAAATGACGATCACGTTGGAAGACGTGGCGGGTATTTTAGGGTTGCCCACGGAGGGCAAAGTTGTCACAGGGGTCACAGTCGCGGATTGGGAGACCGTCACTGAGGATGTATTCGGTCATGCACTTGATGCAGACACTGAGCTTAAAGGCGGATATTTGCGGCTATCTTTCTTTGACAGACACTTTGCGCATTGGGGTGAGGTTCATAACGATTTGGTCGATGTGTCGCGATTTACTAAGGCCCACATTGCACGTCTTTTTGGATCATGGCTGCTGTGCGACAGACCTGGGGGAAGCATGGTCACGGCCCGTTACGTCCCATTGCTTGCTGGGGACTTCGATGACATTGGATCATATAGCTGGGGATCTGCGGTCCTTACACATTTGTTCAGACAAATGTGCGAGTGCACAGATCCAAACAGAAACGACATTGGTGGGTGTCACATGCTGCTTCAGGCTTGGGCTTGGCTCAGGTTCCCCCCCATTGCTCCAGTCATTCCGCTTGCCACTCACCCGGATTGGCATTTTGGACACCGGTATGTTTGACGATATTTGGTTTTTTTAAACAATTTCTGTAATGCAGTCTTATAGTATTCTAATGGCAATTATTTTGAATTAAGGTTTAATGCTTTAGGCCGGTTTCGAGCACACGAGCTTCTTTGGTATAGGATGAGATTGGAATCTCTCAGCTGGGATGAGGTACGTTTAGTTATTTGTAAGTGTTAATTACTGTGATTATTTGGTCCATGTCTTTATTTGATTGTGTCATTATTATGTCTGTGCAGGTGTTGGCAACCATATATACATTACGACTTTCTTGGTGCTTTTGAGCAGGAGCGACTGTTGTGGATGGCAACTACTCCTGTTATTTGCTTCCACATCGTCGAGTATTCCCAGCCTGACAGATGCATGCGCCAATTCGGGAGGGATCAGCCAATCCCACGTAGGCCAAGGAAGCTTAGGGGTGTGCATGACCTTTCTTTTGTGGTAAACGCGAAACAATTGGGTCCGTAAGCTTAGACCGTTTATTAGACGGTAGGAGGTTCGGGACCAGCACATCAAGCTTCCCCCTCTGGTTCAAGGCTTGAGTCGCTAAACCATGAGTACATGGTTTGGTATAGGGAAAATGGGAAGTGGCACATATCGAAGATGGCTGCGAAGACTGGTCGTGGTGTAAGTTTTGTTTCTGTTTATCATTTGTCTATTTATGTTTATTATGATACAACACATGAATGAAACTAATGTTTGTTTCTTAATTTATAGATTGATGGGCTGGAGATGTTGTACTTCGCCCTTAGTCATGATCAGTGGCCGGGTTATCGTCGCGAGTGGGCGCAACAGGAAGTTGGACGTATACTTTCTATATTCAGAGAGAGTTGTCGCCTGGAGGAGGCATGGCCACATGCACCAGACACCCAACTTCAGGATGAGCCACAAGTGTCTGTTGCTGTTGGCTGTAGAAGACGGGAGGGGCATGGGCTAGAGCGTAGACGACAACCGATGTATCCTTTTTCAAAGCCCATTGTTGTTGTCAGGCCTCGTACTTCTGATTATTTTAGGCCTACACATGTAGGATCGACATATGGCAGCCAGCCCATATATTATGAGTCTCAACAACAGGGTGACATGGGGTACGGGGGCACCAATACACAGAGTGACATGCCTCCACATCTCGACTCGCAGCCTGTATATGTGGCTACGGCAATGGCAATGGCATCAGCGGATATTGGGACAAGTGGTTCAGCAGCTTATGATCGTTGGCAGGGTCCTAACATTGGCAACCTACTCGACACATTTGATTATTCTGGTGAAGGTTGTTGGCCATCAGGTGTACCGTTACCCACCATAGATGATTACCCCCCGCAGCCGTCATATCCACAGCAGGGCACTCCATGTTCAGCATCATATGTAGACCCGTATGCGGAAGGCCCTTCCCAGACATACCCGTCCCAGCCAGAGCATCCTCAGCCTGACCCTACTGAGGCAGACCCTTCCCCGTTACCTTGTCGACGAAAGCTACCTGATCGTATGGCCCGTCATGATCAGTGGCCACCGCCATCTGCCTGAGTAGGCCATTTGTGGTTTTTTAATTCAGTTTGTAATACTTTTAATGTTTTCAATTACTTTTGTTTTTAAATTTGTTTAATCAATAACGTTTTGAAAAACATTACTTGATATCATAGGCAACAATCCAATCGGCAAATAACATTACTGCATAACATAACATGACATAACCTAACTGACATTTTAAATTAAAATGACAATTGCATGCAATGAAAGTTGATAAGCACTACTTAGGTAACTGGTTTCGTAAAAACCGCTAAAATCTCTATTGGACCATAACGTTTCCAGTAGTGTGATTCGGCTAACATCTTAAACACGTCTTCATCGCTTGTCAACTCTATGATGTGATATACGATTGTGTGGTTTGAGTATTTTGCATTGCGGGGCTGTCGGAAAAATAATTTACTTACTAACTGTGAGTTTTGAATGCCATCAGGGGGAACCCCAACAGGTGCAACTTGCTTTATGCCTTCCTTTAGTGTTTCAATGTTGCATCCTAAAGGAATTTCAAACCTTATTGGGTTTGTTCCAGTGAAGGAATAACCCACAAAATTGCCTTGTCGTGGTGTGTGCCACTTGCCGTTGTAATATAGCATTGCATCGTGTGTAGGGACGATGGTGGACTGAAGTAAGTTCAGTATACCGTCGGGTGTTCTGTTGATGGTACATAATATTTCTATGGGGCCAACACTTGACATCTGGTCGTTGCACGTTAACATTGTGCAAACATCGTCATCAGTAGTGAGTTTTAAAGAATGAAAGAAAAATTTATGACCTGCATGTATGGATGGTTGTCGGTAATAGATTTCGTCAACACAGTGGTTAGAATGAAGTTCCAGGGTGTCGTGCATCCTGCTCTTGAGTGTTTGCAAAGAACAGGCATTAGGCACTCGCATTGGTTTTGGAGATGGGCATTCAAAAGAAACGCCTGTTTCGTTGTGTTTCACTAATCCATTCGGATAAATAAATGCTAATTTTGAATTACAAATATTTCGACTGCTGGTTTCTCCTAACAAAGCCATACTATTCAGATTCAATTTCGAATCCGGAGGCATGTGGTCTGCGAGTGGGAGTGTTTGCCTTAAATAGAGGTCACTGACAGCCTATTTTAGCGTGATGTAACACGCCGTTTCAAGGCGTGTTAAGTCACGTCCTATTTGTTGGGCGTGTTAAGTCACGCCCAGTTTAGGGGTGTTAAGTCACGCCGTATTTCGACGTGACATAACACGTCGTTTCAAGGCATGTTAAGTTATGTCCTATTTTAGGCATGTTAATTCACGCCTTATTACGGGGTGTTAACTCACGCCCTATTCAGGCGTGTTCAGTCATGGCATGTTCGTGGACCGGACACCTGTTTTTTATGTTGTTCATTAGTCATCAAAGCTTGACTTATTAAATTAGGGTTACTGTTTATGGTATAGTCTTTCGGTCTACAAGTAGGGAAACAGAAATGGTATAAAATTAGGTTTTAGGTCATATCATGTCTCATAACGAAATAAAAGGGTTACACATGTCTTTCTAAATAAAATACATTAGCATCACATTAATTAAAAACACATAATTTCAAATTCATGAAGCACCACTACGAGTAGGACAATTCCTCCGATTATGTCCAACCTGCTTGCAAATTCCGCATCTCCCGCGTCTTGGAATTGTTTCCACTTCGTCCATCTCGTTACGTAGTCTAGTGGACCTTGGATGACCCTTTGCACGCAACATCTCCCCGTCAGGTATGACAGCTGGATCTTCACTTGGTGGAATAGCACGTTCATTACCGATTGGCTGCCATGGCAATGAATAAGCCTGAACCAAGTTGTTTACCAGGAAGACATCATCCACAAACTGATAAGGATTTTGACAAACATGTAAAGCAGCAGCTGCGGCGTGACTACATGGGTATTTGAATGCCTTAAACTTACCACACTGACAATAACGCTCAGCAAGGTTGACAAAATATATCCTATCCCAACCTTCTTCCACCTGAAATACCGTTTGCTCAAGATTATATGTGCCTACATGGTGGCCTGTAGCAACGGTCTGGTTATGCCTTATGGCGTCAACCACATTTTTGCAATGTCACTGTGAATGTTGAAGCTATGAAACGGCCGCCTGTCCTCTGCATACAAAATACTGAACCAAATGGGTATACGTGTGCTTCACAAGAGCGGTGATAGGCATGTTTCTTGCTCCCTTGAACACCCTATTGACTGATTCTGACAAGTTTGTTGTCATGTGGCCATATCTTCTCCCTCTACATCATATGCATGTGTCCACTTTTCCTTAGGGATGCCATCAATCCATTCTGCAACCTCGGGACTGGTATCACGAAACCGTTCAAACGCGACGTCAAAATCAACCACACTGGGAGTATAACTTGCAGAATAATAATAACATTTAACATAATTCTGTTTACGTATTCCTCTCAAATTAACATACTTGAAATACATGTTAACATACCTAAAGTCATCAGGGCCTTCTTCAATCTTGCACTCTTGAACCTTGTATTAAAATTACTGGCAATATGACGAAGGCAAAACACGTGATGCGTATGAGGTGGTTGCCATCCGGCATGATTCTCTAGAGCAGATATGATGCTCCGGTGTCGATCTGAAATGAGACATATATTTTGCATTTGGGTTACGTGGAGGCGAATGTTAGCAAGGAAGTATTCCCAAGCTTCCAGCGTCTCCCCTTCAACAATGGCAAATGCCAATGGCAGACACTCATTATTTCTGTCATGAGTCGTGGCAATCAACAATTTACCTTTATACTTCCCATATAAATGAGTCCCATCAATTTGGATGATTGGTTTGCGAAAGTTAAAAGCCTCGCAACACTGCCTAAAAGTCCAAAACATGCGAAGAAACACATGTTTTGCCTGTACCAGTCAATTTGCCACAAAATAAGCATTTGTTTGAATATCATAAAAAGAACCTGGTGAGAAACGAAGCATGTAGTCGCACCACCTCGGCAAAAATGCATAAGACTCTTCCCAATCCCTATAAATCATTGCCATTATTTTCTGCTTCGCATGCCAGGTCTTGCCATATGAAACTTTAAAGCCATAGGTATTGGTGATCCTCTCCTGAACCAATGCAATTGATACAGACGGTTCCTCCCTGATCATTCCTAAGAATCAAATGGTAACATTTACATTATCAACATACCTCTAAAAATAATATTGTTCATATTAACAAAATTTAATAGAAACATACCTACTATAAGTGAAGCAATAACATCAACGTCAAGCTGTTTGTGACCCTGTGAAATATGATCATTCAGACAATTGTGTTTGCCACCCCATCTTGAAACCACCCACTTCTCACCGTAAGTTGGTTTGATTACCCTAACCCTCCAAGGGCAACCATCTTTGTGTTGAACATACTTCATCGTAAACTTGGTAGGCTTGCTCTAAACCACAGTTGCTTCTTGATGGTCCTTCATGAGGTTCCGTTTAATTGCAATTTGGGCCTCCATTTTCGATGGAAATTCCTAATTAGGGTGATATGTGGAATTCCATGCCAAAAAGGAACGACCTCAGCACCTATACATATATGCCAAATAAAATACATGTATATCAGGAAGGCAAGCATAAAACCCTGATTAAAGAATTTTCCAATTATGTATCCCAATCCAATAAAAACATATTCAAAATGAATATGTATGTACGATCATGCAACCAAAACAATCAAAGGCAACCCTACCATTATCCAAACAAACACTACACATTATCCAAACACACAAACCCTTCGTTGTGTACACTAAACAATATTCAAATACCAACAGGTTTCTTTTTCCTTGGGACAAGCAACTATAACATTAGAGGATATGAATGTTTGTTGGGGTTACTCTGTTGTAGGGTTAAAGAAATTTGGAATGGAGTAACACTCTCTTGCTATGCTAGCACATTACAATGACAATCCTTGGATAAGTTATAGTCAGCCAGTAATGGATGCAATCAGCCAGTAATGGATGCAATTTTCGCCTCCTTACTTCATTATGTGCCTGCCATCACCCTAATGTTACTTCGTCTATCGTTGGTGGAACCAATCAAATCCAAGTAAGGAGGGAGACATGCATGATCATTGTGTTGTAAGTAGCCCAGAATATTGGTTACCAACATCATCACTAAATCATAAACCTAAACCATACGGTATACTCCCTAATCCCTAAACCCATTTTCTTAACACCATAAACCCCTAATCTCAACCTAAGCGGCATTGACACAACACCATAGAACATAAAACCTTAACCATCCAAATGAGTCCTTAACCCCTAACCCAGAAACCAAACCCAATACCCTAAACAATTATTATAAGCAACATAAACCCTAAACCATTACACATATCACCCTAAACCATAAAACATATATCACTACAGTTTCACTGATTAAAGCAGTCTAACATACTTTCAACAGGTTCTTCTACTTGATTAGATCCAACGTTCGCATGATGATGCCTTTGAGACGACCCCACACCAGTGTCTTCTTTGAATTCAATCGCATGCACGTCAGCATCCTCGTCATTTTCGCACGCACTAGCATCCTCCTCAAGAAGAAGATCTTCCATCGTGATATCTTCATCATCATCGTCCTCATCATCCTCGTCCATAACCCAAGTTGGGTCATGTTCAGCTTCCTCAGACACTTTCCAGCTGGAGCAGCATATGATGCTTCATTATTTGCAGAAGGAAAAGCCGCTGACCTCATGGCTAAGGGTAAAACATCATCCTCCACTGCGACGTAATCCACGTACAATTCTAACAATTCATTCCTTGACTGCTTCAAAAATCAGTCGATTACAATTTCTACGTCTTCATCATCCAGCAGTTCGCTCCCCGTGTAATGATCGTGTTGCCATAATCTTGTCGTCACCAAACTGATACGTTGGTTGTCGTTTAAACCTAATTTCCTACGTATCTTCTCATGTAATTCACTAAGCGTTGATCTTCGATTGATACGTGTCGACCTATTGTTACCTTCAAAAATAACACCATGTCGCCCTCTGACTTTTCTATCATTAAAAAATAACATAACATCAACACTCTGACTACTTGAACTCATATTTGGAAAACGCTTAAACTAGAACCAAACCACAAGCAATGAACCCAAAAAAAAAACCACTACTTGGAACCAATGCATATACAGGCTATCAATGTTCAGCTTTTATAAAACCAAGGGATTGCAACACGCCTATTTTAGGCGTGTTGGACAGCCCCATTTTTCTAAATTGTTTACAAACTGCCCCATTTTCTTAAATTTTTATTTTTTATTATTTATTTAAATTTGCCTATCAAATTAGGTTTTATGAAGCCTTTGTCGACATAACAGCACACTCCCCAGCCTAATTCCTTCACAGCCAACTTCAAATCACTTTCGACCAGCCAACAAAGCGTTCTTCGGACTTCAAATATCCCACACGCGTCCCTTCACTCCGACATTGAAAAGTAGAAGCTTGGAGTCTGATGACCTTCGACCCCATATCCATTTCGTCGGTTACCGTTGAAGCTGCATTCCTATTTCTTATGCCTTATTGCTGTTGTCATTTGAGTAAGCAACTACTTCCTTTGGCTGTTTTAAAATTTCATTTAGTGCTCAAAATAAAACTTTTCTCCACGAGCTCATGTAGAAGATGAGCAACTATAGTTTATTCCTCTAGATTGTTACCATGCATTTTGGGTTTTGGTAGAAAAACTGTAGTTATCTGATCATCATAGGATGTTATAATAGCATTATTATGTGTGAAGTGAGAGACCAGTAGTATGGGTTCTAAAAATGAAAAGGGTTTTAGAAATACACAATACAAATAACAATTCAGGAGGATGGAGTTGCAAAGCCCCTTGCATTGCTTCTGTTATATATAAGTGGATGGTTAGATAGGGTTTAGAGTGTTCCTCTGTAATTTTTTTCAAATAACATTTTCTTCAATTAAAAATAAAAAAAATATGGACTTTGACCTGTTAAAATGTTATAATACAGACATTTGCTTTTAATAGTCTAATGTGCATGATATATTTAAAAGCTATTAAAATCAGTATAATGCACAACAGTGTCAGGTTTATCAAACTCGCTAATTTGAATGCCAGAATGTTTCTACACAAATTCATATTAGAAATTCACCTTTTTCTTGTGTGTTATCCCCTATTTAGGTTGAAGATCCACTGTCAGAAGCTATTAAATACTTGCAGTTGCTGCAGAAGAATTCCCCTGATTCATTGGAGACACACTTGCTCTCTTTTGAATTATATACAAGGAAACAAAAGATTTGCCTTGCCTTGCAGGTATGAGGAGCCCAGCTAGCATCATTTTGTTTGCTTTTAATTAATTACACATTTTAAACTATAATGCCAATTAAACGTGTTCTGTTCTGTCTTTGGAGTTGTAGGCTATAAAGCAGTTACTGAGATTGGATGTTGAACACCCTGATTCTCATCGTTGTTTGGTATGGTATCTCTTTTGAAGAATACATTAGTTCCATGTTATTGGGATTAGAAATTTTATTATTGTAATATTTTTCATATAAAAATCAAAATAATAATACAAGTTGATCTCATCATTGCCCACAAAGTCATCTTTTAATATAACAGTAGTAGGGACAATAATAATCATGCTAATAAAAAATGGTATTTTAATTGCTATACTTTAATCTTTTCCTCTTTATCATGAATTACATGAAAAGCATATGGCACATAGGCAATTGAAAGAAAATTTACCATTGGATTTGGAACCGGGTACTCGTAGTCTATTTTTGAATTTCTTTATTCTCATTTTCCACTTTATTCTTGTGATTTCTTCTTTCCTCCATCGAACACATGCACACAAAAGGAGGAAAAACCTTTCTGATGGGATTTATTTTGGTCCATATGTTGCAGATTAAATTCTTCCATAAACTGGGATCTATGAATGCTCCTGTGACTGACAATGAGAAATTAATTTTGAGTGTCTTAGAGGCTAAGCGCCCAACTATTAGGTTCTTAATTCAACTATTTTTATTTCTTTTTTCCCCTTATGTTATCTTGGAGACTAGTATCTACAATTCCAGTCAACTGCATGAGAAATCCCTGTTTGAGGCAAACAACTCATTCCTTGAAAAACATAAAGGTCAAAGTGAACCTATCATCAACACAACAATGCATATCTTTCAAGCTTCTTTATGGATATTTCTTAATTTGTTTCTCTGTTTGCAGATTCTTTGATTCATAGAGCAGCTTTCATAGAAATATTGCACATTTTGGATTCAAACAAAAATTCTGAGGCTGTTAAGTTCATTGAAGAGTCCACAAATAATATTGTGCCTAGGTAATGCTTTACAACATTTTAAGCATGATGTTATTTAAGCATATACAACACATTCTTGTTTATTGCTTTGTTTACTAAAGAAAAGTCAATTTTTCCCCCTCTCTAAAAGCTACTCAACAAGTGTATTTTTTTTCTTTTCTTTTATAGTTTTTTTTAAGAATTCTTCAAAAAACTTGTTTTGAACAACATCTCCTTTTAAGAAGAGACACCTCATAAGGCTGGGCCAAACAGTATCTTAATGAGTTTCTGACACATGCATATGCTGTCATGTCTGTTATGTATTAGAATAAGAAAGCATTTTCTTATAGATCCCACAATGTAGTAGAGTTTGATAGGAGAAACCTTGTTGGAATTTGTCATCTCACCCCCTCCTTTTTTTTGGGGGGTGGGGGTGCTTGTGGTCTTGCTGACCTTATTACACGTATTGACAGGACTTAGGCTGATTAATTTGGAGAAGGAGTAATTAATGGCAAAGTGAGAAGATGAGAAATATAAGAGTATTGTATACTCTTGTACAATTCTCTGATAAAATATCGAGGACGAATATTAATTATCGAGGACGAGGCACCCATTTGCTCAGATAGAGTTTTGAGATTGTGAGGGTGACATTAACCATATTGTTTTTTGTTTTTTGTGGATGAAGATGAATTGGTTTCTTCCTGAAATGCTAAATGGCGTTTCTGTAAAAGATAGTCCCTTGCCTTTTTTTCTAATTTTAGGTTTTAAAAGGTGGTTAAATGTTTTTATTTGTTTCCAGAGATGGAAACAAGGGCCAAGATGCAAATGTGAAAGACATACTAGATCAAATAAAGCATAGCAGAGTACCTACAAAGCAGTGTAAAAAATCTTTAAAATGAGGACATTTAAAAGTGACAGTTCTTTTTTCTTTTCAAGAAGTGTTTGTGTAGAGGTGCTTATTTATGTATCTAGTCCTATGATGTATGGATTGATGTGTCATATTTGTTTCAGTATGTGATTTATAATCTTAATCTCTTTGTTTCTTTTCTAGATTCATTTTTGGCTTTCAAATCTCAGTGATGGCATTAATGATCTTTCAATGAATATCTTATGCTAGAAATGGAGCACTTGGACCAATCAGGGAATGGAATCTTAAAGACTGTATTGCAGTTCACAAGCTTCTTGGAACAGTTCTTGCTGATCAGGATGCTGCATTGAGTAAGTATAACTGGGACTTTGGGGTTGCCTGACTAGTTTTTCTGTTGGTTGGCCATAAGTTTATTTGCCTCTTGAAGATTAAATAATTACTAATTGCTCTAAGTAGACATGATTTTCTCTTGGAAAATGGGTTAAAGGAGATGAGAATTTTTGGGTAAAACATTTAGTTATTTTAATCTTTAGCCATTATTCTGGGATGGGGTAAATGGCCTTTAAAACTATTCTGCTGAGATGGGATCAATGTTCTTCAAAATTTAAAAAGTTCCAGCTTTCTTTTATTCCAAATTAGGAAACTTTGGTGCCTAAATTTCTTAAATCCTTGCCTAATTCTATGTTGTTCTCGATTAATTTTTCATTCCGATTTCTTATTTTTATTTAATTTTTTGTAATAATACATCATGAGATTAATTCTATACTCTTGCAGGATGGAAGGTGCGTTGTGCAGAGTACTTCCTATATTCTACATACTTTGAGGGATGCCATAGCTCTGCCTCTCCCAACTCGGCCTCCAATCAATTACGTAAGAACTCTAAAAATGAGATTCAAAGAAAATGAACTAACATTTTTTCCCATCCAATATTTCCAGTGAAGCCCATACACCAAGGAACATCTCATATCCTATGTCTCCTATTGGGAACCCACTTTTGCCTCCTAGTGTAACACCCCGTAGGCCTCCGGTGCGTTATCATTAATAATATCAGATAGCGTTTTATAAGCGTAACATATTACTCAGCGGAAGCATAGAATCATTTTTCTTGATTCATTATGTATAGAATTCACTTAAAAACAACAAGCATTCATATATGGCACGTCATACACGCCCCTGCTGATCCAGTTTCTTATAAGTATACATAGACAGATCAGATACATACACAATATAGACAGGAGGAAATCCATTTCATATAATATCATCATAGTTCTGTACAGTCATTTACATCAAAGATTTCACCACATCAAGGTGATACAAAAGGATAGTTGCCCTCATCGAGGGTATACAAAACTATACAACCCATAATAGGGTACAAAACACAAAGATGAGCCTTCTAGCTCCTTCTGCTAATCTCAGCCAAACAAAATGTCTCTACTCGGGCCTCCTGCCCTGAGACTGCTCTCTTCTATCTGAAGAGTCACCTGAAATCACAAATCCCCACACGAGGTGAAATATACATCTCAGTAAGCTCAGGGTCCTGGGAAATTCCTTCCCACCCTGGCCCACAATTCATAACACAAGCATCAGACAAGCATACATATCAAGTCAATATCACATCCATGGCAGAGATTCACTCAATGTCGTTTCACATGGCAGAGATTCACTCAATGCCTCAACTATTTGGCAGAGATTCACTCAATGCCTCAGCTCATGGCAGAGATTCACTCAATGCCGTCAGAATCTGGCAGAGATTCACTCAATGCCTCAATATATGGCAGAGTTCCACTCAATGCCATTCACAGATCATATCATAGTCAATTTCATTTATACAACATCATATCAGTATGCAACAACCAATGCATGCAGTATGAATATGACCATCACTCCCCAGGAGTGTGGTGTGCAACCAAATGGGAATCAATCCCCAGGGACTCAGAACTTACCTGGCAAGGTATCAGTCTGCAGTTCCTGCCCTGGTTTGTGGCACCCGCCACCAACAGTCACAGAATCACGCCCTATTCAAGGGACATT
>PYAF01004871.1:27994-56194 GCA_007407185.1 Glycine tomentella
TAGCTATTCCTTCATCACTAAACAGTTCTAAACAAGTTTCCCAACAAAACTCTGGGCCAATTCTAACCCAGATCAACATAACTCACAAAATCCAGACATTTCTCAAATTCAAAATCAACCGGAGAAACTTACGTTTCTTACCACAGTGGCGACCCAAAAGGCTGGAGGACAGCTTTCCTAAGCTCTGTAGTCCGTTCTGCGCCTTTGGTTCTCGCCAACACTCAGGTTTCAGAGATTTCTCTGAGGGAATGGATTTTGCTCAAATCTTAGGAAATGATGAAGGATTTTAGCTTTCAATCGGTTAAAACATGTTTCTAGGTCACAGGAATGTGTTTAGGGTAGCCTAGGGGGTCCTAGGAAGCTTGGTTTCATCAAAAATGGAGGCTGGGACAGAGGAGAGGAAGAAGAAGAAGTTCTTCTTCTCAAAAACGCGACTGCCCTTTAATATTGGGCCTGCCCGCGCTCTGGCGCGGATCGCGCCAGCCCCGGCGCTGACCGCGCCAACATGGCGGTTTAGGTGGCGCCATCAGCGCCACTCCCACGCCTCCAGCGTCAACTTCCAGAACTTGTGGCGCTACCCGCGCCATACTGGCGCTAACCGCGTGGATTTCCAGTGAAACTTGGTTTTCCAGGCCACTACCCGCGCCATCCGCGCCACCCCTGGCGCCATCCGCGCGGTTTGGAAAACCTATGGCGCCCCTCGCGTGACTTTGGCGCCCTGAGCGTCAAGTTCCAGAGACTCTGGCGCCATCAGCGCCAGACCTGGCGCTATCCGCGCCACACCCTTAACAGGGTATGGCGCCAACCATGCCATAACTTAGGGTTATCACACCTAGGTTGCTGCATGCGAGTGGAAGGCTATCTCCATCTCCCATATCTAGTCCTTACACTGCATCTAGCTCATCTACACCGCTCACTGGTGGCATTGGTGCAGTTCCTTTTCATCAAACAAAGCAGCCAATGTTCTCACATGAAGGTATCAGTGTAATACAAAGGCCTCAAAGTTATCAAGAGCCAATGCATGACCAACTTTGGGGGATTCTAAAAAGCACTCTTGCTTGCCCTGATATAGTTTCGTCCAATAATGATGCTCTTGGAAACTGTAATAGGAGGGTTAGCTAGGGACTCCCAAGAGAATTTAATGATGGGAAATCATATTTAGCGGATCGTGTATTGCATAAGCTGTTAAACGATGATATAAGAAAATTTCATTCCTAGAGCTTAACCCGAGTGCTTCAATGTTGATGGCTCATGGAGTGTAGTTATATATGTACTCTTTGAATGACTTGCAAGTTACAAACTAATTTTGGATTGCATAGCCTATATATTCCTTGGGTCCACCAAGGTTGGTGAGCTCCCAAAGCCTGATTTCGAGTTCTGGATGGCCCTCTTTACTATAAGCTAAAATCTTTTTTTGTTTGCATTGCTTTCCACAAGTAATCATTATATATATATATATGTACAATCAAGTTCTGGATGGCCCTCATAGTATTATTATGCTCAATACCTCATTATATGAAGTATTATTATGCTCAAGACCTCATTATATTGACAACACTCTAATTGTATTTTATCCTCAACAAACTTGCAAAAATGATGTTAGTACCACTTTAGAGATTAACTAATATATGCATGTATTGCAATTATGATAGACCAATTTACAAAATGTTAAATATTGCAGTGCAAGGCTTGCCCTACCAGGACCAAAGCAGAAGAGTATAGTTATCACAACTGGAAAAAATGCAACTGAGTAGAACCCATGACTAGCCATCAATCAGCTGCCCTTGCTTCTCCCTGAAAATACAAACCAAGCAAAAATTCAACAAACACAACTATCAGGCAAGTGGAAGCAAAATTTGAAATCAATATCAGCCAGCCTATTATTGAAGAGCCAGCAACTCCAGAGCCAGAATGCTCTCAAGTATCAGAAATTGAAATAGAGATACCTTAAATGAGGAATCATGCGAAATTCCCACCATCAAACTTTACATAGAAGAGTTCACTTTGAACTTACAAAACTATATGCAAGAAAAACTTGAAGAAGGTGAAATGTCAAAGGCCTTGGTTGCTCTACATCCAGGTGCTGCATGCATTCCTACTCCCAAGCTGAAGAATGTGAGCCGGTTGCGAACAGAGCATTATGTGTAAGTGAGAAAACTAATTCATCTGAGACTAATATATTGGAATGCACAATTTTCATACTAAAAAACAGGCTACCTAATGAAATAAGAGGCAAACAAATTAATAAGCTCTGCAAAAGTAGGAACAGACATACCTGATATTTGATTTGCATTTATCCAGAATTTCATTAACCTTGAGACATGCAAAGATGAACACTAACTTAAACTTTTCTCTGCTTTTATTCTCTAGCTTGAGTATGACCCTAATAGACACTTTGTTGTTTTCTGGATTTTTTGTGAGGCTGGTACCTATGCTAGGACTATGTGTGTTCACTTTGGGTTGGTTCTTGGTGTGGATTTCCCTTCCAATTAACTTTATTCAGTTGGTAACTTTTAAAATTTTAAAAAAAATTTGAACACTAACTTAAACTCTTCTCTGCTTTCATTGTCTCTCTTGATGACACCCCTGATAAATTCATTCACCTTTTGTATTGATGATTTTATATATCCAAACCTAGATTTGATCAAGGTGAATTGTGGTTAAGATGACAATTAGTCCTTGAATATGCTGTGCATTTACAGAAAACCCTTATTGTCCAGTGAAATTTTAATGATGTTGGGTTCGTGCTCTCATGTTATGATGCCCAACTATGCTATGATTCTCGATCAGACACTTTTCTGGCAAGGTGTGTGGAAAAGTTGACTCCTTCAACGTGAGATTGGTCATTTGGAACAATGTCCTAGACATGGGAACCATTGCCATTGTCACTATAATGGTAAGAGAATTCACTTTTAAATTTTAATTTTGCTCCCCCTATCCACTTTTTTGTTAATTGGTCATTAGCTCCTTCATTGTGATTAGTTTTCAAGCTGGCAAAATTGTGTAGCGATTTGGCTGTTACTCGAAGAAAAAAATTAATTAAGCGAGATAACTAGAGATGGCAAAAATATCCATATTTGTGGAATGTGGATAATTGTGATTTTTTTGGCTAATTATCTTAAATGTTTATGATATTTTGAAGTTAATTGCTTAAACTTCCAACATGGAAAGGCATATCTAACAAAGTAAATGTTGTATTATGCAGGCTGATGTGTTTTTGGCCCCACACATATCTAACAAAGTAAATGTTGTAGCTTTTTCAATGTCAACAGTGTCAACTATAACTTCAACAAAATCTTACATCAAGAAAGAGTTGGCTTAGTACTCATTGTAATCGTGGGTTTTGTGGTGTGGGAATTTGTTAAGTGAGATAATAATCTGTGAATTAACCTCATAAAGTAACTGTGTCATGTGCTAGACTTACTCATAATTTTGGTTTTATGAATCATGCATCATAGTTATGTCAATGTCTTTGCTAGTTTGTTTGGTTGGCAGCTGATATCATCAGCATAGGTGTTGCAAACAAAAGCATGCTTCTTAGACTTTTGGGTGATTTAAAAATCGAGAAAGGTAAGGAGGTGATGCTATTTGTTATGAATTGGTACTTGGCTACTTGCTTTTTTCTGGTATTATGCTCTTGTTTTCTCATATTTACTGGGATTGTGCCACTTCTACAAAAGCACTTTTTATGTCTTTATTTGGAAAGAAAGCTCTTTTGTGTTTTGTTTTGTTTGTTGGGTTGACTTTAGGTTGGCAAGGGCTTGAGAATGACAGCTATCATGGACTGGTAGAGGTAATGTTGATCAACAAAGGTAAAGAAATTTGATGCTGAAGCAGCTTCTAAGTGAACTATTGTTAAGGGATGGAGGCATATATCTTCTACTTGGTGCAAGAGGTGCGGGAGAAGAAGGTGAATTGGGACGTTTTGTGATTGATTCGAAAGCAAGGCAACAAATTTTTTTTTGAAGATGCATGCCAGTCTTAGGAGGATGGGATGTATGACAAGGTAATTTTTTATTGACGGGCATTGGTAGATCATTCTTAGGAACAATGACTAGATGTGAGTGGTCACCTTTATTTAAGATCCGATTGATAGTGACAAGTAAAACTTAAGTTCCCAATAATAGAAAGCTATCAAGCTGAGGTCAATCAATGACGACAAGGAACATTGTATGCTATTTCGTAAATTCCCACCAAAGAAATAAAAGTGAAAACAATATTTGGAATGGAATATATTGTGATTTATAATTTGTTCCTCTCTTCTTGGGGGCTAATGTAACTATATATAGTGAAGAACATATCATACCTGAACTCTTTTCTTCTTAGCTATTTTCTCTGAAATAAAGTTATCAATCTAATTTAGACTATTTTGAACTGCAACCAGATTTGGTGTTGTTTATAGGCAAGAGAAACTTCCTGTTGGTACCAAGGTTCAGGCAGTGTGGAGTGAAGATGGGGAATGGTATTGTTGTTTGTTAGTGTATTTTATTTTCCATTTCATTTACCTATGTTCACTGTGTGTTCAAGACATGTGTTCTCTTTAATATGGGATGGCTTATGTAAAAGAACTTATTAACATGACCCTTACATTGACTCAATATCAAACAAATGGTCTTTAGTGTCTTTGGTGATGTTGGATTTTGAATTACTGATTTTGTTGTGCTATTATATCTACAAGTTGCTAGCTAGTTAAGTATTGGAAGGCTTTGCATCAAGTCAACATGAATTATTTCCATATAAAAAAATCGTCTTTGTAGGTTTAAAAAAATAACAATTAAAAATATTTAAATGGAAACAAAGACAATTTTTAAGGGAAAACGGTCTTTGTATGTTGACATACGAAGACGATTATCTCTTAAAAACTATCTTCGTAGGTATTAAATAAAAAAAGAAAAAACAAATTTAAAATGAAACAAAGACGGTTTTTAAGGGAAAATCATCTTTGTATGTTGACATACGAAGACAGTTATCTCTTAAAAACCGTCTTCGTAGATGTTAAATTAAAAAAAATTATAAAGAAACAAAGACGGTTTTTAAGGAAAATTGTCTTTATATGTTGACATACGAACACGGTTATCTCTTAGAAACAGTCTTCATAGGTATTAATTTTAAAAAAAAGAAACAAAGACGATTTTTAAGGGAAAATCGTCTTTGTTTGTTGACATACGAAGACGGTTATCTCTTAAAAATCGTTTTCGTAGGTTTTAAATAAAAAAATAACAAATTTAAAAAGAAACAAAGAAGGTTTTTAAGGGAAAACTGTTTTTGTATGTTGACATACGAAGACGGTTATCTCTAAAAAACCGTCTTCGTAGGTATTAAATAAAAAAACAAATTTAAAAAGAAGCATAGACGGTTTTTAAGGGAAAATCGTTTTTGTATGTTGACATATGAAGACGGTTATCTCTTAATAATTGTCTTCGTAGGTGTTACATTAAAAAAAATTACAAAGACGATTTTTTAGAATCGTCGTTGAAAGTACTCATTTTCAACGACACGCGCAACAACGACGGTTCTACAACCGTCGTCGTATGGGGTAAACAACAGTCGTCGTAGGCCTGTGCTGTAGTAGTGCAATTACTACATATTGGTAATCTATTACCTGAGCTTTGAAGAACAAAATAATCGATTATCAGCATCAAGTAATCGATTACTCAATATAAACACAGAACATGACTTGATTGTGTTAATCGATTAACATTTATCAATAATCGGTTACTTAGTTCATTTGTGGAACAATGAATTGTAGTAATCGATTACAGGTCAAAATAATCGATTACTTTGTTCATATAACCTTTCTAGAAAACTGAAGAACATTTTATTCGATTAAATTTATTTTCAATCGAGTACAAATGAAATTTTAATTAATTACTTAAGCGATTCAATCGATTACATTCTATTACATCAGTTTGTTATAAATAGCTGGTGGGTTTTTTGAAATTTACAAGAACATAACTCTACACAATTTTCAAAGTTTTCATAAGCCTTCTGAGATTGAGAAAGTTTACTCTGAGTTCTAAAGTGCTTGACCCACAAATTCAAATCTTCATTGTGTGTTAACATATTTCTTGGGCAAGACAACAAAGAAGCTTTTTGGAGAAGAAGTTTTGAAATTGTTTTTCATTTCAATCCTGTTTGGTAACTCATATTTATTCATATTCAGTGGATCATCAGGTTGTCTCTCTCCATTAGCTTTGCTTGTAAATTCGTTTTTGTATTCTTGGTTGTTTGTAGCTTTTACAAAGGGTTCTTGAAGCTTTTTCTATAGTGGATTTCTCTAGAGAGAAGAATAGAGAAGGGTTCTCTAGTTCTTGATCACTAGGAGTCTAATAGGGTTTTAGATTTCAGTTTTTTTTATCTAGGATTGATAAAGGGTGATTGTTGTAAAGCTTGTAAAGAACAAATTTTGATTTAGTGGAACTCTAACCAAGGTTTGGTTGGAAGAAGCTGGATGTAGCTTCTCGTGTTGAGAGGTGCACCAGTATAAGTTCTTGTGTTGATCTTTATCTTTTAATCTCTTCTAGCTATCTTAATTTGTGATTCTTGGTGAATTCTTATTCCTCAACAAGTGAAGTGTTTGCAATTGTTTTCTTAGGCTGAGTGGTTTGATTGATTATAGCATTCTTGGTTTAATTGTGATAAAGATCCTTTAAATTTGATTTTCTAAAGATTTTAAAAAGGCCAAGTTTAAACTAATTGGTTATTGTGTGTATTCATATTGTTTTTAATTAGTATCAAGAACAGATTCTTGAGTGTTATTCAAGATCACTATCTTTCTTTAAAAGAAAATGAATACAACACAAATTTACTTTCAAGGAGGGTGTCTCCCTCAATCATCCTCCGATGTTTGGAGAGCATTTCAATTTTTGGAAAAACAGAATGCAGATTTTCATTCAATCAAATGACCCAAGTGCTTGGTATGCAATAGAAAAAGGTTCTTTGGTTCCTATCAAAACTGTTGGTAATGATATGATTCCCAAAGAATGGGATGAGATAACAGATGTTGAAAAGAGATTTGTTCAATATGATTTTAAAGCTAAGAACATGATTACTTCTGCACTTTCTTCTGATGAATTCTGTAGAACTGTTAGGTGTAAAAGTGCAAAGGAGATGTGGGAGATGTTGGAAGTCACTCATGAAGGAACTGATGAAGTCAGAAGATCAAGGAAGCATGTCTTGATTCATGAGTATGAAATGTTCAAGATGAACACCATAGATAACATATCTCAGCTCCAAACAAGATTCACTCACATTGTGAACCATCTTCTTGGTTTTTGGAAGATATTTGATGCTAAAAAGTTAAACATCAAAATCTTGAAGTGTCTAACAAGACCATGGCAACCAAAAGTGACAGCAATCAAGGAATCAAAAGATTTCTCCAAGATGTCCATGGTTGCATTATTCGGTAAGCTTCTTGAGTATGAATTAGAAATATCTCAACTAACACACGCTGAAGATGCAGATAAGAAACACAAAAACATAGCTTGAAAGTTGCATCCTCTACTGTGGAAAAGAAAGAGACTCAAGTGAAGATGAGGATGATGAAAACTTAAACCTAATAGTCAAAAGATTTAGCAAGTTCATGAAGAACAAAAATAACAAGAAGTTCTCAAAGTTCAATAAAAGAAATGACAACAACAACAACAACAACACAAACTTCACCTGCTTTGAATGTAGTAAGTCTGGCCACATTAAATCTGAATGTCTATATTCTTGAAAATTCAATTAGGTGAAAAGAAGACAAAGAAAGAAGGAAAACCAAAGAAAGCCTACATAGCATACGAAGACAATGAATCAATAACTTCTGAATCATCAAGTGAGAATGAAGAAGCTAATGTATGCCTCACTTCTACAATAAGTGAAGATGATGAATTCTCAAGTGCTGAAACAGAGGTAAATCCTAAATTTGCTCAAATGGTTGATGCTTCCATGAGATGCATGAAGAAGCTCAAAAGATTGCACAATCCAACAATGGGCTGAAAGGTAATCATAGATGGCATGTCACCAAACTTGCAGAAATGCAAACTGATCTTTGTAACTTGAAAAAAGAAAATGAAAAACTTGTTTCAACCTACAAGCTAATGGATGTGTGTGTACCTCGTCTTCATCAAATGTAGAAAAATGTAAAGTTTTACAAAGAGTTTGATGATTACAAAAAGAGTTAAGGTGAAAAATACATGTTATTGCTTTCTGAAAATTCTTACTTAGTGGATATATTGAAAAGACTCTATAGAGGAAAATGCAGTCTAGATCAAATGCTAAGTGTTCAAAAATATGCTGGAGTCTAGATCTGATTTAGGATACAAACATAAAAAAAAACTTTTGGAGAAACCAAGTTTGTACCACCAAAATAGACGAATCCAAGAGCTGTTTCAAAAGCAAAGTATAATCAAATGACTCATTTTGAAAGAGCATCAAAAGCTGTAATTTGTAACTATTGCATGAAGAAAGGTCACATATCTCTTAGGTGTTATGCTAGGAGATTCTTTGTGCCTAATGGAGAGTGTATTTGGGTTCCAAAGAGAAAGAAAATAGCTAACCCCTATAGACCCAACATCAATTGGGTACCTTCCTTTGCCACTTAATTTGAATGTTGTAGGTGTGTCTAAGAACAAAATCATCATTATGGTATCCTGACAATGGATGATCTAGAGACATGACAAGTGACATGTCTATGCTTACAAATTTGACTCTAAAAGATGGTGGATTTGTCACTTAAGGCGACAACAACAAAGGAAAAATAGTTGGAGAAGGAAATATAGGAGTCAACTTTAAAATCAAGATCGTAAATGTTCTTTCTCATCAGAAATACTTATTGACAACATAACTTCAACAATATTTGATTCATATGATTTACAAAAGTGAACAAGAAATGAATTGAGGGAATACATAAGTGCCCAAATGTTTTTTGGACAGCTAGGGTAAGTTGTTACAATACAACTTTACAAGTAGACATATAATTCAATAAGAAACATAGAAAACTATGTAGGTTATGAGTTTGACCATATCAATAAGTAAATAGCCTTCAAATAATTGAGTCAGCGACAATGTACCTTCCATATTGATAAGAAACGACCTTTCTGATGGACATTATACACAATTAAGTAAGTCTATGATTTTGCTAGACTCTATTTTGGAAGGACCTGATTTTAAAACAAAAACTCAAGGAATTATTATATTTAATTATTTATCATATATGTCCTTAATATGTCTGTTGAAGCATTCTTTTCTCTCCCTCATTGATTATCCAATTTCCAACCAATAATTATTTTTGTATCGAAAAATCTATGGAATCCTACACAACATTCTACACTCGGTTCATCAAATCACTAATACTTTTTGTACTAGATAATATAGATGACAAATCATTTTATACATTGTTCAAATTTTACTGACTTACTATTGAAGAAATCAGAGAATTCATCCTTGCATGTCCATCATTAATATCTGGGGTAGGTTTTACATTCTTAATTACAAATGTATCAGCATGTGGACCTTTTGGATGAATAATTTCAACAAAGGTTGACTCATTTGAAGTGATTGATGTTGAGTAATGATGCTCAACCAAACATAGGGATGCCAAAACAGGTCGGGCCAAGCGGTTGGGCCAGCCCGCCAGCTTGCTATCAATTTCGCAGGGTGGGACAGAGAACCTAACCCGTCAGCCCTGCAGGCCAACTACGAGATGGGGTGGGTTGGCCGACTGGTCTACCACATATATTTTTTAAAAAAAACATGTAAATACTAGTAGGTGTTTAGGGTTTGAGTTGTCACTTTGTATTTCTTTTTTAAGTTTATAGTGTTGTTCAAAAATCAAAGTACATATTTGTTATTGTTTTTATATTATTTTATAAATTCAATTTCTCTAATACTCATAGGAAAATTTATATTAAAATCAAATTTAGACTAAACAATTGATATACTTTTCATTTTTAACTAAATTTGTTCCTCTTAATAAAAAAACTAAATTTATTAATTTGGATTAATTTTATGAAATAAAATATATATTTTTCATTTCATGCGGGACGCCCCGCCAACCCACCCCTACGCGGGCAGGCCATAAATTTTAGCCCACCATTAGAAGGCAAGCCTGCCCTCCCCGCCCCGTTTTTGGTGGGCTAGTGGTGGGTTGGCTATAACGGGTTGGGTTAGCCCGCTTTGTCACCCTTAATCGAACCAATTGTAGAATGTGCATCGCATGCATCACCTACATAATCATATCAAGAAATGGGCAAATTGGAGATAAAAATATTTCAAAATAAAATGTTTCAATCTAGAGATATTCACTGCAAGAAAATGTTAGAAAGAAAAATATGAGAAACTCTAATAATAGGATATTAAACAAGAAAATAAACCACAAGGACTATAATGTTTTTGAAATTCTTCTTGAAACATGTTTTTAAGTTATTCAAATATCACGTTCAAATAAATATATATAGACATTTGAATGAATGTCATCTATTTTCCATTGTAAAAATGTCTTTATAAATGGTTATCAAAATACTATAATTGTTTACCTCAAAACAAGTAAAGAATTAAAACTCCAAAACAATTATAACAAAATACTATAAATGGTTAGCATAGAAGCCCCATAGTCCACCCCTTGGTGGAGGGGGTCAATCTTCAAATAAGCATCATTGTGAAAGTAACTTCTCTTAGAAGTACCAATATAATAATAATAATAATAATAATAATAATAATAATAATAATAATAATAATAATAATAATAATAATAATAATAATAATATTTTTTGAAGAAAAACTTAAGGATTCACAAATTGCTTGCAGGTACACTTGAAGGATTTTGTGCACCTTCATTCTTGCTAGCACCACCAAAATTACATAACAGATCAAAACATTTTCTTGTCCAAATTAACAAGATAATTAAGTTCACATAGACGAAAACATATGACCATAACAGATCAATCAAGATATATCAAAAGCATATATAAATTAAGGTCTTTCATTTGATATGTTGGAGAATCTAACATAACTAGCTGAGTTCTATTAACACCATTATCAGTTAGTTTCTCTATCTTTTATGGAATTCAATGAAAAATTGAACAAGGAATTTCCAAATTATAAAGCATGAGTGCATGCCACTTGTTTAATGCTTTAGATATAGCAACAATGAAGTGCCCCTTAATAAAGGAATCAAAGGATTGTGTGGTGTGAGCTTGTTACCCAATCAGTCACCTACCAAGCCTTTCTAAGGCATGGTAATTTTTGAGTCAATGATTCAAACCCCAAAATTATGAAGAAAACTATGAAATTATGAATCCTTAGGATAAACATCTTCTCTTAAGACTAAATAAAATTCTTGTATTTTTAAGGAAAAGGGTTTGGTTTCACCAATGTAGTCACATTGATGCGAATGCAGCGACAATCGCAGCTTCACACCAACAACCTCCACTGTCTCACTCACGTTAAACAACCTTCACGAGGGGTGCACTGAGGAAGTTGTCCCTCTAAGTTTCAAAGCAGAAGCGATTACGGAATGGATTTTGGGTTTTACTAATAGAGTGACAAAGGGAGGAACACACCAGCAACGATGACTACAGATCAACCACCTTCAACGAAAATAACAAAATCACCTTCACAAGGGTGTGAAGGAGAAGCTGGTTATGCACGGGAGCCAGAATATTTGGGCTTCTTTTTCCTTTTCCTTGTTTTCATTCTGATCTTTGTCAACACAGGACTCAAAGTCCCCTGCTCAAACTAAAGGGTAATCCTTCGGAATTGAAAATTCCTATCTTTCGGATTTTTTATATTAATTATAGTGGAGGGGAGAAGACTCATTTTGAATTTAAAAAAATTTCTTCTAGCTTTACTTTTTATTTTATTAAAAATGTTTTATAATAAGATAATATTTTTTAATTCATGTCATGGGTGTTTTGATGAGGTCACCCACTGTTGAGTAATTTGCTTAACATTTTCCTAAAATAATAGAGAAATAAGTGAAGGTATTTCTCTTTATTTTATTTAGATGAGTGGAATATAAAGAAAGAAAAATATTTATATAAAAAATATTCTTTGTTAAGAGTTATATGAAAAACATTCTTTTTTTAGAAGAATAAAAAACATTCTTGAACTAATTGAAATTAAATTTAATATAAAAATATCAACTTTTAACTCATTTTTCTATAATTAGATTATTCTTTATTTTTTAAAAGCATTTATAATATAAAATGTATTTATTTTTTTAGAAAAAAATAAAAGATAAAAAAATGTCTTCCTTTCTTCCTTTTTCATGTCAATTTAAAGGATAAAATTTTTCTTATGAATCTCACATAAAAGAAAACTTTCTTTCTCTATATTTCTCCTCCTTATAAAATAATATAATTTTAATATTTTTATTCTATTTTTATTTTTTCTATTTCTCTCTTTCCCATTTTCTTTAAAGCAAATATAGAGTTTAAATTACTTTTTTAAACCAACAAAGGTTGGTCCAATTGGTAAGGAATATACTCATTTTAAAATTTTTAAAAATAATGATAGGTTTCATTTTAGTTTCAAAATTTTTTAAATCAATTTAAATTTAGTTTGAGTTTTAATATAAAATCATTAAAAAAAATTTCAATCCTATTACAATTAATTTAAGAGTGTGTTTTTGTCATGATAACAACAACAACAACGACAATATTGGGACTAATGGTGGTGATAGTTGTGTCGATGATGACAATACCAATGTCGATTGTGGTGGTACTAGTGTCGGTGGTGATGATGGTGGTAATGTCAATGGTGTTATTTATGGTGGTGATAGTGACGATAATGATGGTGGTGGTAATGTTAATGTCCATGATAGTAATGGTATTGTCAGCTGTGGCAACGATGCCAATAGCAGTACTGGCGACAGTGGTAGCGATAGTGTTGGTGGTGGTAGTGGCGGTGATGATGACATTGACAGTGGTTGTGGTATTGTTGGCAACAAGAAGGGCTATTACCAATGTAGGGAGAGTATGATTTGTTAAAACTAAAAATCCAATTTACAAATTCTTTTTTCTTGGTTTTTTTAAAATAAAAGTAAAAGTGTTTTAAAATTAAGTTAAAAACTATTTCAAATTTATTTTTCCCAAAACATGTTTTATTTGGAAAATTATATTTGAAAATAAAAAATAAAAAACTCGCAACTACCCCAGTTGGATCCTCATTTTAAAAATGTTTCAATGTGACTCTTTTCATCCAATTCAAACTAACGATGTTAGATTACAAATTTTGGCAGTTCTTGTTTACAAATATTGGTTATTTTAACCCCATTATATTTATTATTATTTTAAAATAAAATAATTAAAATAAAATAATTTCAAGTTAGCACTCTCCATTAGTTTGTCTACTAAGTTTGTAGAGGAATCAGAGGATTTTGTATCCATTTATTGATAAAAAAAGACGCACACAAAATAGTTCTCAACTCATAAGAAATTGCAACATGTTATTTGAAATTGTGAAAACCATTTAGCATCCAATTGTAAGTTTTCACTTTCCAACCAACAACAAATATTTATTTCAACTTAACAAATCAAAAAAGCAAAATTATCATTCATTTGCATGAAAGGCTACAAAGAAAATAAATTTCATATGATAAATTATCCTTAGAATATCAGGCAAGTTCAAGCAACACAAACCACAAGAATCAAAATTGAAAGGAGAAAAATATGCCACCTCAACATTTCAATGCCCTTGCCACCTACTACCTATGTTGAAGTTGTTGCCTCTTTTTCTACTTTCTCCCTGTCAATGATATTGATGCCGTCAATAACATCACCTTCAACCACCGTGGCAACACCTTTATCACTGACTTTGGCATAAACTTCATATGGAAGTCATCGCCTATGAATCTACCTCGATCTTCTTCCATATCTCCAATGTACACAACAAAAAAAAGGTTTGCAACAACATTATGTTGCTTGGTTTTGTTATTCATTGGTTGATTTTATTTTATTTTTTTTTTAATTTCAAGGAATTGAGTTTTGGCAAGATTTGGATTTTACGGGGAAGAAAAAAATAGATGTAATTGAATTTATTTATATTTAAAAACTTTCAATAGTGAAAGTTTTTAATTATAATTATTTTAAAAATTGTATTTTGTTATAATTTCTTAATTTTAAATATAAAAAAGTTATAATTTTTAGTCATCACTATTCTATTCATAAAAAAAATTGTAAAAATTTGTAATTTAACGTCACCGATCTTGGATGGAAATGACTTAATTGAGACTTTTTCTTTAAAAAATTGGGGCTTGATTGAAGTTTCAAAAAAATATAGGAATCTAATTGAATATTTTAAATAAAAAGATACCATTTTAAATTTTTAATAATTAAGCCTTTTTAAAATTAATTCCTTTATGTTACATACAATGCTTAAGCATAACTGGTTATATGATCAATGTAACTCATTGCATAACTTGTTTTTTGGGTAGACACTCATTGAGCAATTACTTTACTTATTCATTTATTGTGTATTTTTTGATTTTTATGATGTTTTTATTTTTTATTTTTTATTTTATTATCAATCTAATTGAATAGAAAGATTTTATTGATTATTGTATTTTTTAGATAAGTAAAAAAAAAAAATCAATGGATGAACTATTAAAAGATCACGATTTTTTTTTTGAAAAAATAATGACTAATAGAGTTAAAACAATGTTGCTATACATAAACTCTTATAATACGTGTAATACTTGAGGTATATACAAATCTCTCAACTTCAATGTGGAAAAAAATTGTGAATTAGCAACAAAATTTTATCATGATAATTTTATTGATAAGACAAAGTTGCATATTAGCATACAAGCATCAAAGTAGTATAGCTTAATTGATTGAGTAGGGTGCGTGAGTTACTATAAACCCCTGACATTGTCTTCAATTCTTTAGAAATTTATCAACAAATATCTGAACTATGCCAAGAACTAGTGAAAATAAGAAAACATTTAACTTTTGTTTTGATTGATCAATTGATTCAAACAAAAGTGTCTCCAGTGAAGTCTACCAATATACAATAGTTTATCGGCCTAATTATAATTAAAAATTCAATTAGGTCCCTTAATTATTAAAAAGTTCAATCAGGCTTTTCAATTGTTTAAAAATACTTCTATTGGGTCCCTCAATAATTAAAAAGTTCAATCAGGTCCTCCAATTGTTTAAAAACACTTCAACCAAACTAATGGAGTTAACAAAAAATGGTAAAATTATAGTTTTTTTTTTCAATAATTGGAGGAGCTCATTGAACTTTTTAATAATTGAGAGATCCAATTGAAATATTTCTAAACAATTAGAGACCCGATTGAACTTTTTAATAATCAAGGGACCTAATGAAATTTTTAATTATAATTGAAAACAATGAGAATACACAAAATAACTAAGAGGAAGGTGCATTGGTTTAAACTTGGCCTTTTAAAATCTTTAGAAAATCAGAGTTAAAGGATCTTTATCACAAATAAACCAAGAATGTTTCAATCAATCAAATCACTCAGCCTAAGAAACCAATCACAAAAATACTACTTGTTGAGTAATAAAGAATTCAACAAGAACCACAAATTAAGATAACTTGAAGAGATTAAAAGAAAGTAATCAACAAGAACTTATATTGGTTCACCTCTCAACAAGAGAAGTTACATCTAGTTTCTTCTAATCAAAACTAGTTTAGAGTTCCACTATTCACAAATTTTAGTTCTTACAAGCTTTACAACAATCACCCTTTATCAAACCTAGATAAAGAACAAAAATCTAAAACCCTATTAGACTCCTAGTGATCAAGACATAGAGAACCCTTCTCTATTCTTTCCCTCTAGAGAAACCCACTCTAGAAAAAGCCTCAAGAACCCTTGTAATAGTTACAAACAACCAAAATCCTAAAAACGAATTTACAACCAAAGTTAATGGAGAGAGACAACTTGATGATCCAATGAATATGAATGAATATGATTTACCAATCATAGTTGAAATGAAAAACAAGTTTAAGAACTTCCTCTCTAAAAGCTTCTTTGAAATCTTGCTCAAGAAATCTTTCAATACAACATGAAGATTTGAATATGTGGGACAAGAACTTTATAACACAAAATATCCTTTCTCACTTTCAGAAGGCTTATGAAAACTTTGAAAATTTCATAGAGTATTATGTTCTAAGTTTCAGAAAACTCACTAGTTATTTATAACAAACTTCTGTAACTGAATGTAATCGATTAAATCGCCCAAGTAATCAATTAAATCTTCATTTGTAATCGATTAAAAATGAACTTAATCGATTAAAATATTCTTCAATTTTCTGGAAAGGATATATGAACAAAGTAATCGATTACATGTAAGAGGTAATCGATTACATATAAATGGTAATTGATTATCACAATCAAATCATGTTTTGTGTTTATACTAATGAACTAAGTAATTGATTACATATAAATGGTAATTGATTATCACAGTCAAATCATGTTCTATTTTATACTAATTAATCGATTACTTAGTGATTGTAATCGATTAAATTGTTCTTTACCACTTAAGTAATAGATTACCAATATATGATAATCGATTAACACAATTCAAAAAGGTTTTTCCAAAAAATTAAACCATGAAACCTTGACTTTGATGAAATCATGAAATCTTAAACCTTTTTCACAAACCATGTGCTTTTATAAAATCATGAATGCAAGTAAATGAATGTTTATGCAATGCAAGGATCATAGAATGATTTTCTCCTACATCAAGCAATTACAAATACCTTCAATTGAATGACATGTACAAAACTAAAACACTCATTCATCTTCAGCATGTATCTTGATCCATCTTCATGCTCCCCCTGTATCTAACAATAATTAAGGGACCAATTGTATAATTAAGCCTATTTTATCCCAAGTTTTTATTCCAACTACTATAACTGAGAAATCAATTTAACTATGAAGAATTATCTTATTCTAACTCATGTAAAAAAAATATCTTATTCTAATTTTAGTTTTATCTCATTCACACTTATAACTACTTTTATTGACTTAGGCACCATTTGGTTCAAACAGTGAAAAGAGAGATGTAGCTTTAATGCACTGAAATATAAGGAAAGAGGGAATGTCAGGTTGTTTGTTATGAGTGAAAGTTTTAAAATAAATTGTGAGACCCATGTGCTTAAACTTTCATCATAAACTTTCATCCTAAATTGAGAAGAAAAGAGACGAAAGGAGAGAGAGAGAGAGAGAGAGAGAGAGGGAAGTATATGCATGACAAAAGAGAGGTAATAGAGTCTCACAATTTCAACACTAACATAATTGATTATGTATTTGGCATAATTTGTTATCCTTATTTTAATTTAATTTTTTCATATTTTTTATTCTTTTTCATTTCAATCAAATACCTAACTCAATACTCAATTTTCAGTCTCTTTCATCATTTTCATTCCTCCCTATCAAACATAACCTTATGTATTTGAGTATTTTTCATGGATATAGTCCACCAAATTTGTTGTCAAGAAGTAAGATTAGTAAAGATTAAAGAAAAACATCATGACTTGGCTCCCAAAAGTCCACATCAAGTGTTTGGTAACAACAACAAAAATTAAATAATATTTCAAAAATCAACAAGACACCTATTTAAAACACCATTTAAGATCTATTCGAAAAAAATCATTTAAATAATATTAAAACAAAATAAAAGTTATTCAAGATTAATTATCGATGAAGGTCCAAGTTGTAGTAAAATACAAGAGGTTCTTAGGATGTATATGCATAACTATTTGCCATTGTCCAGAGGTTTCAATATATTATTTTATTGGAATAAGAAACAAGGAAAGTATTACTATAATTTAAGCATCTTTCACGAGAGGAGATAAGAGAATGTAACAAAAGTAACCTTTATGAATAATAATTGGATTAATTAAGGTGTTGTTCAAGGTGGTTTCTCGTTTTCAATTTTAAAATTTTTATAAGTCAAAATTAGTTTTAGTTTTGAGTTTCGATTTATTCTTTGTTTTTAGTTTTTAAAAAGATATTACAAGTTGAAGATAAATAAAATGATTCAATCATTTTATTTTATCTAGCTCTACTATGAAATAATGGTGGTGCTAGAGGTAGTGGCGTGAGAGTTGTGGTAGTGACGGTGATGGTGTCAGTGGCGACGACGACGATAGTAGGGATGGAATAATGAAAATGACGATGATGGTAGGGGTACTAGAATGGTGATGATGACAATACTAGCAGTGGAATGATGATTACTGTGTTTTAAAACCCAGAATGATTCGGCCGGTCGGACCTGTTCGACCATGACTCGGGGGTCTGGTCAAGTCAAGTTGCATATCGGATCGACCATGCATTGAACCTGGTGCAACTCGGTACGACCTGACCAAGTTTGTTGTTAAACCGATGACCCAATGACCCGAATTGAGTCACGCCTAACGAAGGAAACACATTGGGTCAATTAAGGTAACAGACTGGTGGTGATGATAGTAGCGATGTAATGGTAGTGGTGGTGGCGACGTTGGCAGTGGTAGTGGCGATAGTAGTGTTGGAATGATGATGGTGATGACGACAATGGTGGTGGGGTGAAATAGTGATAGCAGTGGCGACAACAACAATTGAGGCGGTGGGATGGTGGCGGTGACAATGGTGGTGGTAGCAATGTGGTGGTGGTGGTGGAGGAGACAAAGGCGAGGTGTTGTGGCAATGACAGTAGTGGTGGAATGGTGAAGACGATAATTGTTGTGGTGCTCGTTGTGGAATGGTGGTGGCGACAGCGTGGTGGTGGTGGTGGTGGAATGGTGGCGGTGAAGGCGGTAGTGGCGGCGACGGTTGTGGTTAGAATGTGTTTTTTAAAACTAAAAATCAAATTCACAAAATCTTTTTTCTTGGTTTGATAATGAATGAAAAATGTTTTGAAATTGAGTTAAAAACAATTTAGATTCATTTTTTCAAACCCGTTTTATTTTGAAAATTGGATTTGAAAATCGAAATTCATAAACTCTCAACCACCCGCGAACAAGATCCAAGGTTTTAGTTTTTAGACTTTTTTGAAATTTTATTTTTAGTCCTTGAACTAAAATTTGACTTGTCAAAGTCCCTAATCTTTTTTTTTGTCACATGTTAATGATGACGTGATGAGATTGTCACGTGTTAAATTTTAAAATATTTAATTAATGGGGTTTCATTTCTTGTTAAACGATTTGAAGATGTTAAATGATTTTTGGTGGCTAGAAGTTGCACAAATTGCTTCCTAGGTATGAAACAAACTCAGTTCAAGCAATCCTCACACCAAATATTTACAAAATTAGATTATTGGAGGCATTGCAAATGAAGGTGGCAAGGTTTGAGCATGACGATAGTGAGTGAGAGAGAATCCAAGGGTATTGCTATTGGCACTACCCATGTGGGTGTACTTTAGCCATATCTCGAAATTGCACAACGGAATTGTGTTTCCGTTGTGAAATTGGAGGTGAAAAAAATAACAATGGAAGTAAGTTTTCGTTGTTATTTTTTTTACCCCAATTGCACAATGGAAACATGATTCTATTATACATTTTTTTTGTACCCTAGGTAACAACTAAATCATGATTTCATTGTATTATTTGATTCGACCCCTAAATAACATAACATAATCATGATTTCATTGTGTTAGTTTACTTTCACTCCCACTGTACAATGGAAATTCGACTCCATTGTACTATTTATCCAATAATACAACATAATCAAATTTTCGATGTGGATTTTTTGTTTTGTTTTAAAAAACACCATAATGGAAGTATGATTATGTTGTTTTATTCATTCAATAACAATGAAATTGTAGATCTGTTAAGTTGTTTTTCAAAACGAAAAAAAAAACAACACAACAAAGCGATTCCATTATGTTTTGGGTTTAGAATCACGATGGAATCGTACTTTGTTGTAGTGTTTTCCAAATTAAAAAAAAAAAACACAATGGAAGTATAATTCCATTGTGATTCTCAACCCAAAACACAACAGAATTATACATTTGCTGTGTATAAAAAAATGAAAAAAACCCTTACCAAGAATACTAAGTTGGGGGGATTTGGATGCAAGGGTTGGGGAAGAGGGAAAAGGAGATGTATGAGAAAAGAAAAGAGAGACGTTGGAGACGTTGGAGGGAAGGGGAGGTTGGTGAGAAGAAGGGGAAGGGGGACCGGGGGTGGGCAAAAAATAGAATACTTTTGTCTGTTTGGACTATTTTTTAAAACGTGACAGTGAGAATAGTAATATTAATAGTATGAATATCAATTATCATTCGGGATTAATGTTGGGCTTGAAATAGGTTGAGAATTTATTCTAATCTCTTTGCCAGATCCATCATTCCCAGATCTATCGCTACAAAAAAAACTTCATATATGGAAACTTAAAAACAAATACAAAAAGAAGATCAAAATTTCTCATGTAAGTTGAAATTCCTTCCTAGTAGAGAAACCCAAAAGAAAGCATTTGATTCATTCAATAAATCTAGTGGGTGTCATGTTTCCCGAATGTCATGATTGAATACTCATTGGTCACAAGTTAATATGTCATTCATCAATGAAAATGACAAAGAGAAAGAAACCGCTACAGTAGATCACTGCACAACGCTAGTTTATATTTCACAACAAAATTGGAGGGCGAATAGAACAAACCGAAGGCAATTACAAGGGTATTTTATGTGCCGCGTTTGCTATAGTGGAGTGAAATATTAGTTAAATGAAGGAGATAAGCAAAATACTGTAGCTTATAAAAACTTCATACAAACAGCTTTTTATGGTTAAAAACGGTTAGGAAATATTCCACTACAAATATAATAAAATTAACGTCATATCATTATTTTATGATAGAAATTGACGGTGAAAACAAAAAAACTAATGAAAAAATTTAAAAATCTTAATTAATCAATCTTTTATTCGGAACTGAATCAAAATTTTAAAATTTAGAGACTAAAAATTTAGGTAACATATAATATTTTATTTAAAATAACAAATGAAACTCTTTCTACCATGAGCATGTTGATCTGCCAACATTGTTCTAATTAAATAAATTTTAAGTTTGAGTCTCTGAATAATGCAGTAACAATAAATTAAAACTAAGAAAAAATTTGAGTAAAATATATTTTTGGTTCTTGTTCTTTCCATCAAACTTGATTTTAGTTTTATAGTTTTAATTTGGTCAATTTAGTTTTATATTTTAAAAATAGATATATTTAGTTTTTTTACACAAGAATTATCAAAATGGACCCAGAAAAGTTAACTCAACCTACCTTGGATTCCAAATTAGAAAAATAAATGAATTTTACAATTATCTCAAAAATTAAACTCGATCCACCAGGACTTGACTTGTAATAGGTCGGGTTCATCCACCAATCCACCTAAAAATTACACAAATTTAAATTTAATATAGTAGACTCAATAATATGTTTTGTTGTAGTGTGGTGTGGTGTGCTGTGTAGATAATAGAAAATTTAATTTAATTAATATTTTTTTAAAAAGAATTGATTTTTTTTTTGTAATTCTCTTTTTTTTTTTTTTTTAACTTTTAGGTAGACTGATAGGCCATTTCATTTAACTCATAACCCATGGTGGGTCAAGTCCGATCATTTTTTTTTTCAAAATTAAACCGTAAGTAGATCAAGTTGGGTTAATTTGTTTATATGATGGATCAAAACCGGATAGAGTCAATGGTGTGGATTAACTCATTTTGAGAGTTCTAGTGCACATTGATATAAGTGTCTTTAGATACTGGCTGTCTAGAAAAAAAAAAAATGAATAATATCTTCCTATATTTTATGTATTAAAGAAACTTTCTCCATCTCTATCAAAAAAACAAAAAAGAAACTTTCTCCGTCAGCTGGTGAATCTGAAAAGTGAGGATATGCCGATAAGAAGGAAAAATACAAAAGAATATGGTTTTTATGTAGTTCAATTTATCATGTACTGCATCAATATATACACGTATTTGCATTGTAATAATCACCTCGGATTCCTTTGGTTGGCAATTACAATGATCTGTGCAAATTAACATGTCTCGTGTATGTTAGGTTTAAATAATTAAGAAACTATTGATTGATAAAAAAACTTATTGAAGAATTGTTATATTCAAGGTAAATTACACTGTCTCCCCTCTAAAAAGAAAGATATTTGCATAAATAGTATATGAATTAGTACTAGTAAGAATAGTTTATATATATATATATATATATATAATTCATTGTCTCCATGCTTAATGTATATATATTTTTTATTTATTTTTATACATACATAGAAAAGTTAAAGTGAGACACCAGTGATTTGCATAAGAGAATATGATGAGTGCTTGAGTATATAAAATTAAGGCTAAAATTAGTCACCCATCTTATTATTTTCTATATTTTTTTAAGTTTAAAAAAGTTTCATGTTAAATCCTTTAAAGTGTTTATGTTAGATTAAATCGATTGTTTTGGTAATTTTTTAAACCAACTATTAGTTTTCAATGACATGATAAACATTGATTTAAATGACATCTGCCACAGTTAAGTACGTGGCATCAAATTGACCAATTTATTGTGATAAGGTAACAAAAATATCAATATAATTTTTAAAGAAACTTATAAAATCAATCTCAAATTAAAAAAAAAAAAAAAAAGACAAGGGATACAAATATTTTAGCCTAAAATTAAACGTGTATCATCATAATAAGCTGAATTAATACTAGTCACGTTTTTGCTGGACCACTGCATCGATTGTAACACCGGTGAAAGCATAGTATGCTACTATATATATAACCTTAGCATAATTGAAAAGGTGGATTAATTGAAGAGTCTTCACAAGATGGCAAAGAAAAATTTTCCTTTGGGTTGCTCTGTTGTTTGCATAGGCATAACCTTAATCCAGTTCATTGCTTCAATGAATTTCAGCACATCCCAGAGCCTCATAAACGAAACTAATGCCAGTACAACTACCACTACTACTAAGGCCTTTTTCATATTTGGTGACTCTACTGTAGATTCTGGCAACAACAACTATATAAATACTATTCCAGAGAATAAAGCAGATTACAAGCCATATGGACAAAATGGTTTTTTTCAAGAACCCACTGGACGATTCTCAGATGGTCGTGTCATTGTAGATTTCATAGGTATGCGCTAACATATATATCCTATTTTCTTTTCATGAGACACGTTTTGGTTACTTCATTGAATTTTTCTCGTTTTTGAAGCCAATATTATATTTTGTCCTTGGTGTGTGCTAAATTAACTTTTACTACATTCTGATACAGCTGAATATATTTGTTTATTTTCTTCATTTTTTGATACAGCTGAATATGCTAATCTGCCACTAATTCCTCCGTTTTTACAACCAAATGCTGATTATAGTAACGGTGCCAACTTTGCTTCTGGTGGGGCCGGTGTTCTTGTTGAAACCAATCAGGGACAGGTAAATTACTATATTCATTGAAAAAGCATGTGATATGTGTCACGATTGCTATCTTAGATATTAACATCATTCATTCTTTTCCACCTGTATATCTATGTGACTTGTAACTTGTGAACCAGACTTATGTAGAACTCCATAATAAGTTGCTATTTATATATAGGTGATTGACCTTCAAACACAATTAAGTCACTTTGAAGAAGTGAGAATATTATTATCAGAAAAGCTTGGAGATAAGAAGGCAAAGGAATTGATCTCAGAAGCAATTTATTTCTTTAGCATAGGAAGCAACGATTACATGGGTGGTTATCTGGGTAACCCCAAAATGCAAGAAAGCTACAATCCTGAACAATATGTTAGAATGGTCATTGGAAACTTGACACAGGCAATCCAAGTAAGCCTAATTAGCTACAAAATTAAATAAACTAAATATAGTCCAAATTAGCTTTCTTAATAATAAGAAATATAACGAATTAATCTCTTTCTGTGTGTACAGACTCTATATGAGAAAGGGGCTAGAAAGTTTGGGTTCTTAAGTTTGTCTCCTTTGGGTTGCTTGCCAGCTCTTAGAGCTCTAAACCCAGAAGCCAACAAAGGTGGTTGTTTTGAAGCAGCTTCTGCTCTTGCTCTAGCACATAATAATGCTTTCAGTAATGTCCTCACAAGCCTCGAGCATGTCCTTGAAGGATTCATGTACTCTAACTCTAATTTCTATGATTGGCTTCGAGATAGAATAGATGACCCCACAAATTATGGTATGTATTGTAATTTACAACACATTTTTTAGAGCGATTTTTTAAATACACTCTCTAATTAGTTAAAATTTATAAAAATTATAAAATCAGGAGAGAAAATCATTATGACATGAAACATACAAAATTTTATCATTTTTAATAAATTTCAATTAATAAAAGATTGTGTGTTCAAAAGAATGAGATAGAGAGTGTATTTATAACATTTTTCATTAATTAATCATCCTAATTGTCACTAATACAAATCACAACTCGTAACAAATCAAAATTTGTTTTTTGTGGAAGATTTTAACGATGGAGTCAATGCTTGCTGTGGAAGTGGACCTTATGGGGGTGTCTTCACTTGTGGGGGTACAAAGAAAGTTAAAGAGTTCAGTTTATGTGACAATGTTGGCGATTTTGTATGGTGGGATTCTTTTCACCCAACAGAGAAGATCCATGAGCAATTCGCTAAGGCGTTATGGAATGGACCAGCTTCCTCGGTATGGCCATACAATTTAGAAAACTTCTTCAACAAAGAGATCAAGCTCACTATTGCTGATGTAGTTGATGCCCCAGAAATTCAGCATGGAGAATTTCACTACTGAGTTTATTTTAAAAAAAGAAACAAGAAAAGTTAAAATAACATTTGAAATTTTGAATATTTGTATGTTATATACAAATTCAAAATATGAGCAAACTGTGTGACTTTAGTGTTTAGTGCTAATCCTGGCGCTTTAAGCACCCAATCTTTGAATTAACTTCAAGTGCTTTGCTTTCCTGTATAAAAAGAACAAAAACAAAGGTAAAAATGAGGACTTCAAATGGATCTTTGGACTCAATGAATTTTCTACTCTTTTATATTGCTAATCTTTTCATTATTTATTTAATAAGTGGTAATTTTATTCAATTCCCTATCTATATGAAATTTGAAAATATTAGTTACCCTTAATACTTATAAGTTACAAAGGCTGAATATATATATATATATATATATATATATATATATATATATATATATGATTTCATGAGAATATAGTAGAATTACTTACTATGATTTTAGCTTTACATCTTAAAGATCTTTACAAATTTCTCAACCTCATTGTGAAAAGAATTTGTGAATTAATTGGCAAAGTGTTATCATGATGATTTTATTGAACAATAAAAGTTGCATATTATAACACAAGCCTGATATTATTAGCTTGATGTTCCTTGTTATAAATAAATTGTGAAATTTATCAACAAATTTCTAATCTATGTCAAGGACTAGTAAAATCAAAATAACATTTGACTTTTTCTTTTATTGATGGATTGATTCGCTTGATATTGATTTTTACTATTTCAGTTACTACATTTGAGAAATCAATTTTAGCTATTATGAATAATCTCAGTCTAAACTTTTGGTCAATTAGTCTTGTTCACACTTATAATTCATTATATTGACTTATGTATTGAAGCATATTTCCATCAAAGTTGTTGTCAAAAGTAGATCAATGATTTGAGTTTCAAGTCCACGTCAAGTTTTGTGTAACATCGATATCAAATATCAATATTAACAACATCTTTAATTCAAACTAATTTGAATTCGTGGTAAATGAATTCAATAATAAATGTGAGGAGGTTGGAAAAAAAAGTAAAGGGAAAGAGAAAAGAAAAATAAGATAAAAAAAACAGAAAGAAAAAAAGATAAAAGAAGAAAAGAAGAGGGAAATGAAGAGAAAAATGACTAAAAATGGATCATTTGGAACATAGAGATAACAAGTTTAACCTTCTACCAAACTTATAATTTTTCTCAATTCCATCCTAAAACACACTCCGTCAATCTATATCTCATTCCATTAAATCTAATTTAACTACCTTTTTTTAAGTAAGTTTCTATTTTTCTCTTATTGAGAATGCAGCAACAATAAATTAATTAATACTAAGAGGAAAAACTATGCTATCTTTAATTGATTTGTCTACCTTGACTTGATATACTTGGCTGGCAAAGCGTGATATTCAGATGGCAAAAAAATTAATTAATTGTAATTTTAAAAAGAAATTACGAAAATACTGTAATTTTGAAACAAATTACAAATCTATAACAACGAAACACGTCCACCTGGGACATGTTCAATCACGCCCAGGGAGGACGTGACTCAAGCCCAGTCACGTCCAGGGAGGACGTATTTCATCAGGGGATGACACGTGTCATCTTGGGACACGTGTCATGTTGCGGTGCAATGCGAAAAAATTTCGGAAGGCCATAACTTTTGACTGGGATGTCCGATTGAGGTGAAACCGGTGGCCACACGCTCAAAATATCAAGGAGAAGCTGCTAATAAGTACCCAAAGGGGACTTGCCCAAAAAATTTTCCCAAAAGAGGCCTCTAAGTGCCTCAAAATTGCGATTTAATCTTCCAACACCCAAAAAATTTCTTGCTTTCTAACTTTTTATCTATTCAATCCGTGAATTGCAAGCTAATTTTTTTTTTCTAATTACTTCAATTAATTTCGAGCGTTTTGACATCAAATACGCCTCCATCGGACATTTTCATAAAAAATTATGATTGTTCGAAGTTTATATGCATCACCAACTTTACAGTATAATTTTGTTAACTAATTATATTTATTCATTTTTATCTAACCATGAGATAATTTATAATTAAAAATATACGAGAATGATCGACAAGTAAACAAGTGCATTTTAATGGCAGTGCGAAATCAAATTGAAATCAGCTGTTCCTATGCAAATTAAAGAGATGAAAATGCTAGTAGTACATCTGTATAAAATACATTATCTTAAGTTTGGAGTGTGGGGACTTGTCCAAAAAAATTTCCCCTGTAAAGTTGGTGATGCTATAAACTTCGAACAATCATAATTTTTTATGAAAATGTCCGATGGAGGCGTATTTGATGTCAAAACGCTCGAAATTAATTGAAGTAATTAGAAAATAAAAATTAGCTTGCAATTCACGGATTGAATAGATAAAAAGTTAGAAAGCAATAAATTTTTTGGGTGTCAGAAGATTAAATCGCAATTTTGAGGCACTTAGAGGCCTCTTTTGGGAAAAAATTTTGGGCAAGTCCCCTTTGGCAACTTGTTAGTGGCTTCTCCTCGATATTTTGAGCGCGTGACCACCAATTTCGCCTCAATCGGACATCCCAGTCAAAAGTTATGGTCTTCCAAAAAATTTTCGCATCGCGTCGCAATATGACACGTGTCATCCCCTGGTGAAACACGTCCTCCCTAGACGTTGAGTCACGTCCTCCCTGGGCGTGATTGAACATGTCCCAGGTGGACATGTTTGGTTGCTATAGATTTATAATTTGTTTCAAAATTACAATATTTTCGTAATTTCTTTTTAAAATTGTAATTAATTAATTTTTTTGCCATATTCAGATACTGATGTATGTCCATCAGATACCGGCCAAAAAAAATGAAAAAATGGAAATGTCTTCCATTTTATCTATTAAAGAAACTGTCTCTATTCTTAGTCTGTCTCTATTCTTAGTCTAATTCAGTTGTTTGAATAAAAACATATGAGTTGTTATAAATTATTTGATATTATTTTTTATTTTATGAATAATTAAGAAAAAGAAAAAGAAACTGTCTCCGTCTGCAGGTAAAAGTGAAAAGGATACGGTCATGAAAAGGAAAATGCAAAATATAAAAATATGAAGAAAAAAAAAATGCTTTTCATTTGTAGTTCATTTTATCCCTTACAGGGCCAGCCCTGGGCCTTGATCAACGGGCGATGGCCAAGGTTCATGACTTAGAGGAACCCAAAATTTTTAGAAAAATATATAGGTATACAGTAAAAATATTATATTATTTTTATAAATAGATTAAAATTATTGTTTTATTATATATATTTTTATTTAAATTAAAATATGACATGTGATCTTTTAGTTGTTGAATTTTCTTCTTCTAATGGTTTTATTCATAAACCAATGTTAAATAAATTTCTAATTTACTGTGACATATTAACATGTAATAGATTTTTAATAACTGACATGTTTATTTTTTTCAACAAAATAAAAAATACAAACTAAATCTTTAATTATAAAGAAATTAAAACTAAAAGTTAATAATATTGATAATGAACATAAATATACGTAAGTTTTAATCCAAAATGCT
>PYAF01004871.1:56294-87432 GCA_007407185.1 Glycine tomentella
GTTTTTCTAAATAATTTCAACAAAATAAAAAATACAAACTAAATCTTTAATTATAAAGAAATTAAAACTAAAAGTTAATAATATTGATAATGAACATAAATATACGTAAGTTTTAATCCAAAATGCTGATATTTTTTAGATAAAAGATGATAGGGATAGAACAAAATACTTTTTTAGGAGCCAAATCTAAAATAAATTATAATTTAAAATTGATTTATTAAATTTAACCAACAACTAAAATAATCATAATAATTGACACACACCATAAAAATTATATTTATATAAATTAAACAAAAAATATAAAACTATAGAATTGCAGTCGGACAAAAGAGATTTAGTTTATAAAATTCATAAAAACAATTCTAATGATAGGAATTCTTTATTTAATTTAGATATCATATTTAAAATTTTAAAAGTATAATTGACTCTCAATTTTTATTAAAGGAAAATTTATTTTTTAACATAAGAATATTATATTCCCTGCTTCAAACAATACAATAACCTTTATTTATTTATTTTATTAAAATTATTTAGAAAAACAATAAAGAGACCTTAAAAATTATTGAGAATGATGGTTGTATATTTTTTGAGCATCTTCGGTTATAAGAGAACATATGAAGAGGAGAGAGAGAATGTAAAATCTAATACGAAATGAAAAAGGAAGATAAACATAGGAAACAAATAGAGGTTATGAAAAATAAAATTTTATAATAATATCGAAAAATATAGTATATACATATTTTTTTTTATAGGAGTGTCTTTATATATAAATGTTTGCACTGAATATATTTTTTAAAACATAAATTAAATGATAAATGATAATGTTAGTAAATTGAATGAAGAATGTTATATATTTTTTTGAAATTTATTAAAATATATTACTTAATGTAATAAATTATATAATATTTTAATGAAATTCTGTAATTATTCTTTATCAAATATATATTTATATTTTTTAATATTTATATATAACAAGAACCCCAAAATGTGAGGACCAACCCTTTTTACTACATTTATGCAATATATATTTAGGATTTTTTTTTTTTAAAAATGACATAAAATATCATGTAGACTTTAAAAAAGACTTTATGAGAATGTAATGTTCTTAAAAGACTTTTATTATTTGAATTTTAATGCATTTATAAAACATGAATTCATAAGATTTAGAAGGACTTTATGAATTTATTAGATTTTAAAAGACTCCAAATAATTTTTAGAAAACATTCAAAATTACAAGAGTCTATAAAAATATAATTGATAATCTACAAACCCTGCTTCCATTCATAGAAAACCAATGAACCTTCAATGTCCTTTATTTTTTCATGAAAAGTAAATAAGTGAGTCACATGACCCTTCTTTTGTATCCTATTTAATTTAATTTTTGAATACAATAAATTCTATTCAATTGACAATTGAAGCTAGTAAATTAAGTTTTTGTTATTGTAAGTTTTTTCCACAACAAATAATTGTTTGTTTTTAAAGGGAAAAACAAAGTATAGTATTGGTTATTAAAACAAAAAAAAATAACATTCACAAGTCATGGGGAAAGACATGCTCTAGGATATATGTACCATGAGGAATAAAAAGTTCCTGATTGAGTGTAGGCTTTGTACAATAACCACTTCCATGAATAAGTTTTAAAAAATGAGATGAGTTTCACATAACTCAACTTACCATTGTTAAAAATGATGTTGTTCCTTGTCAACCAAATCCCGCAGTACGATGCATGCCAAAAAATGTATCTAAATTTGCGGACCTTTTTAGTGTTGAAGTGAATTCTCATTTGATTATATAGCTGAAAATGATTATATTGTATTAATAATGAAAAGTTGAATAAGTCACAAGAAATGCAATAAAAACCCGCAAATACAAAAAGATAGAGTCCCCATGGGCCAAAATATCTCCATGTCCATAAATACATAGCAATTGATTGTATTTATATTTTGATAATGAGAAGTTGTTATGGAGAATCAAGAGAAAGGAGAAGCAACCTGTACATGACAGTGGCAAATGAATGTACGATTATTGAAGATTATCAAGGTATTGAAGGTTATGAAGTATTATACATGAATGTCTATATTGTCTTCCAAAAAGAGAGAATGAGTTGTGAGTAATGAGAAAAAGGAAAGAAAAAATCTAGAAAAGTCTCAAGATATTTTGTGAGATTAATTGTTGGATGTATATTTTTTACTGAAAAATTACATGAAATCTATCTATATCCATACTAAAAAAGAATTCATCGAAATCTTTATATTTTTGAATACCATATGACTTTATTTACGTTATAAAAAATCTTAATTGAATATCATTAGATTTTGTTGTATTCCTTAAAAAATCATAATAATATTAATTGAACATAATAATACTTAGAGTAAATTACACTTGCATCTCAGTATTTTGCTCAAATTTCACCCGATACCCCTTCCTTTTTGCACCCTACAAAAAATTCCTTAATTGTTTAGTTCACATTGCACTGAAACTCCCTTTGTTTTAAACACCGTTTAATAATTTAATAGAAATTAGGCACATGCTGGTCATATATGACTTTTAATAAAATTTTATGTCTAAAATATCTTCATCTTCTTCCTCTCAATCTGAAAATTTTTTAAGACTTTTGCTTTTTTTTTTTGTTTTTTATAATTGGACGTAAACTCAACTTTTTGTTGGACGTGAACCCACTTTGTTGGTACGCAGTGTTAACACCCTTCCTCTCATCCTTTGTTCTACTAACATATACGAACTAAGTTTTGATTCTCAGCAAACATTTTTCAGCACATCATGATCAGTTTTAAGGGGAAAAATTTTATGACTAATAGTAGAACAAAACCATAAAATAAAAGGGTGACATGGTAATAAGACTAAATCATTAGTAATGTTGTTTACATAGTCATGTTCGTTGAACATTTCAAACTTATTAGGATCAACATTGCATATATCAGTTGGTTCGACGCGTTGGTCCGTAAAGTGGATCAAAATATCCATGTTACCTATTTCAGGACCCATGTATTCCAGTTCATCCATTATGTTCATGTGGCCCCAAACATCAACATTATTTTAATCAACAATAATAAACAAAAGATTTCAAGTTCATTCATCGTGTTTCTCGTGGTCTCAAACATCAACACTATTTTAATCTTATTTACTCTATACTTATTTATATCATTTAAAATTCTTGATTAAATATCTAAAAAAATTATTAAGAAAATCTTTTAAAATTCATTAAAATCCAAATTCATTACATCCCCTGGGCATTAAGCAATAGACATTTGCATTGTAATAATCACACCGAATTCCTTTGGTTGACAGCTACAATGATACTATGTCAATATTAACGTGTCTGAATGATTTTTTTTGAAGAGTATGAAATTATTAAAGACATGTCATTATTAATATTCAAGTATGCCCTTATCCAGACGTGTGTACCAACGGAGAGCTTGAATATGAAATTATCGAAGAATTGTCGTATTCAAGGCAGATTGCATTGGCTCCACCCTAACCTTAATTTGTTTGGTAAAAATAAGAAGGAAATAGAGAGAGAAAATAGGTGAGTGAGTAAAGAAAAAAAGAAATACAGGTGAGAAAGAAAGTGAAAATAAAAGTTGTTTAGTTGAAAAAAATAAGAAAAAAGAAATAGAGCAGAAATTAACTTTTTAAAATTATTTGGTTTTAAAAGATATTTTTATTATTATTACAAACAGGATGAAGTTGCGGCCCTAACCAGTTAATCAATTTGCTATACGCAGCTCCCTGGTTGTGTGTTCGTAAAGAGAATGGTGATGAGAAAAAAAAATAACAAAGGAGTTTCACTTTTTATTCCCTTCCAAATTCAGGAGAAAATTCAACTACAATCAAACTTTTGGTGAGATTTTATGAGTTTGAGATGAAATTGAAGATAAAATCCTCTTATATTTAAATATTAAGAAAATATAAATATATTTTATATAATAAAATAAACATATAATTTCATTAAAAATGCTACTTTATTTCATTAAATAACAATTTTGATAAATTTAAAAAAGATATATCATTTTTTGTGTTTAATTTACTCATATTATCGTCTATAACTCAATTTATATCTTCCTTAAAACTATTAGATACACATAAATACCTGTGTATAAGGTTACTCCTAAAGAAGAATAAAAATATACAACTACATACACATAAATATCATTTGTTTTATAGGGTACATATGTTATTATTTTTTTTTCATTATAGTTTGATTTCATATTTTGTTATAAAGCAATCACTTTAAGTTGATTATCATAGATGTATTACATGTTGATAAGTTACAATGAATTCAACATAGATTTAAGAATGTGGTACATTTGGGAAAAAAAAAAAAAGAAGAAGCTAACAACCTAAAAAATGATATTTTTTGAATTACATGTTATCTTTTAATGTAGATTAAACGAGAGACATGAAATGAGACAATAATTTCAATTATTTATAAAAATAATATAAAAAAAGTTAACACTATATGGACTTTTTCAAAAAATAATTAAGGGACCCTTATAATTTTGGGATTGGCTGTCACACCTATGAAAAGGCGCCTAGGGTCGACTTCTGGCTCCTAAACAATTGATTATCAAAGTCTCATAATTGGTTCATGTAGATTTTAATTTCTTTTTATGTTTTTATTTGTTTTGTGTTTCTCTTAAATCAAACAATTTTATTTTTATTTATTTCCATTCACTCTATTTTACATTTATTTTTCTTCCTTTCTTTCTTATAAAACACACTATTATCATCAAACAACACACTATTATCATCAAACATATTTTTAGTCTCATCTTTTTTAGTTTGGTATTTTATGTTTAAAAAGCTTTATATTGATCCTTTAAAGTGTTTATGTAAAATTAAATTAGTCATTTCTCACTTTCTTTTTGTATTAACATTATTAATTTTGGCTATAACATGATAAATGTCTATCTAACATGACATCTCTCATACCTAATCACATGTTACAACAACAATTAACAACAACAAAATTCTTATCCTACTAGTAAGGTTGACAACTTGAATCATCCGACACCATTTTGTTTGGTCAAAGACTAATTATTCTGAAATACTATTTATCATGAGATCCATGACCAATTATTCCGGTGTCCATCTTAGCTCCAGTTTCTTCTTCTTCATTAGGGCAAAAAAAATCATATAACCTATTATTTTCACCAGTGTCTTCCTACATGATTTATATATATATATATATATATATATATATATATATATGTACAAACCACCTTTGTAACAACTTGTCTCAATTACATGGAACTAATAACTAACTTTAGCGGAATACTTTATTTTAATTCATTTGAAGATAACCTACATAAACACAAAGCCCGTCTACACTATATATAACTTTAAAGGGGAAAATGATAGCACGTCTCCATGTCCAAATACACATATCCATGGAGTCTTTGAAGACATGGGACCACCTCCTAGCTATATGCTTCCTACATACATTAGATACGATATCATCACAAACATGAATCACACGTACAACAACACAAGGGTCAACTTACCAAGAACAAATATACTAGGAAGGGGCAAAACTTAACAATTGAAGCATGGTACACTAATCACATATATAATATAACAAATAAAGATCATACATACAACATAAACCTTAGAATTTTCATAACAGAACATCTCATAATAATCATTAATTCATCAACCATTACATAAAGGTTCAATCATTATACACCACCATCATCATCAATCCATCAATCATCAAATAACACAATATTCTATGATTCATCAAGTAACATATCATTCTCAAGTCACAATTATCAATGCACATGTCTATCTATCATGTTATGTCATGTTAACTCTTTACTCCTGGAAGATTTCACCTTGAGTGATTAACCTAAGTACATTCTTTAACATAGTCATACTCTATAATCTGTCCATTCGGTGAGACTCAAATTAACCTTGCGGAGGAGTGTGGTTTATTGAAAATGGATGAGCGTGAGTAATGGCTTACCTTGGTAAGGGTTGCAAAGATCTTAACCTATCTAGGGATTCACCCACTCATCCATTTTGTAGGCTCATTTGGCATAGCTACCACGACAACCTCCAACACTAGGTTGAGGGTCTTCTTAGCCCCCCAACTTACATGCCTACTCAAATGCAATGTCATTCATCAATGAGTGCATGTTATGATCATTCAAATCAATATCATACATCATCACAAAATCATTCACCAATCTCAACACAATAAGAGGTTATGATATATCATAGATTTACCATTCATACGTTCATCACACTAATGAACCCACAAATAGTTCAATAGGCATAGCAAGGCATTCCAACCCCTTGAATTCTTGCAAACAACTCACCAAAAACTTATATGAACACGAATGTCATGATCTCAACATAAAGACAACTTTAATAATAAAACAACATCATCTCAACTGCATATCGTATATCATCATAAATTCATTAAGATCTCAAAATAATTAATTTACACAATGAAAACAAACATTAATCAAATCCACATCAAAATTGGTTATTAGATTCAACACTGGTCACTAGACTTAAAACTGGTCATTGGATTCAAAATGGTCATTGGACTTAAAACTAATCATTGGACTCAAAATGGTCACTAGCCTCAAAACTAGTCATTGGACTCAAAATGATCACCAAACTCAATGCTTGCTAGACACGAAACTGATTAGTGGATGTGACACTGATCACTGGATGTGAAAATGGTGATTGGACGCAAAAATGATTATTGGATGCGACATAGGTCATTGGATGCGAAAATGGTCATTGAATGCGAATTCTACAAAATTTCAAATTTTGTATTGAATTGTCTCTCATGGCTTCCAAATCATTCCAAAATAAACCCATATCCTTTCCTATCAATTTCAAATACATAAACAACATTAAAACTTTTCACAAATAGGAACTTTTGATCAATATTCATCAAATAATCAACAACCCAAATTTCAAAACTCAAAACCTCAAATGCTTAAACTTCCATTTTTAATAACATGATTCATTTTCCAGCAACCTTGAAATCAATCCACAACAACCTAATTAAGCATAGAAAAGGATAAAGCTTCCCTTACCTACACAAACCCGAGATAATGACTCTTTGAAGAATGAAGAAAAAAGGAGTGAGCTTTGGATCCAAGTGAGGAACTTTCCTCCAATCCCACAACAACCACATTATACTAGCAACAACTCAACCCTAAAACCAACCAAAAACAAAATCAAAACCCCTTAAAACTAAGTTTTTTCATGAAAGTTCATGGTTGTTCTAGGGAAAATAAAATTGAACTCAAAGAGAGGAAGAGGGGGGGATTATCTCACCTAGGGCCAGTCAACAACCACTAAAGGAAGGAGAAAGGAGCTCCCTTTTTGCACAACATCAAAGTTCAAGGTTCTTTAATGGTGTTTTCTTGGAGAAGAGAGAATTGTGAGAAGAAGTGTGTTGAGAGAGAGTTTCAAAAACAAATAAAGGTTTTAGGGAGATAAAGGACTGAAAAAGTTTTTCCTTCCTATACCTAAGTGTCTCCTAAACTTACACCCTTTTCACTAACCATCACAAGTCCATCTTTCTCCAGGCCCAATTCACCCAAAACTCACTAAACAGATGCAAACATACGCAAAACACCATCACATCAATCATTAATTAATTATAGGCACTCAAATATTAATTTAATTACTCTTTTAATTTAATTAAATCACTTGAACAACCAATTATAAAAACACAACATTACAACCTCAATATTTTTTTCATCTTTTCATCTGTTGATGTTACACGAATCACTCCTCGTATACAATCATTTTGTATCTTATCTTTTCTTATATGTCCACACATTAAAGTCCAACATTCATTACTACAAGAGTAAAAAAATGCATAAAATTGTGTTGTCCGTGACTTTTTTTTTTGTGTTTGTCTATGATTTTCTGATAAACATTTTTTCTTTTTAATTTCTGATCTAGTGCCCTAAAAGTAATTTGACTCTCTACTCAGATGATACAACAAATTAATTACTTTTGGGTAACGACCTAGTTCTAGTAGAAAATCATCGTGAGTGATCCATGTGTAATATTGATAAATTTTAGCTTGGGACCAGTTATGAAACCATTGGCAAAGTTACCTAACCACATTTACTAAATCAATTTAGTGTAGCATGTTGACAAGGATCTTGTTAATCATTTCTCTTTGGATATTGATTAAGAATTTAAAAAGAAAAATTATTTATTGTGAAAATCATATGATGACGTAAAAAAATTATGGATAACATAATTTTATGCATGTTTATAAAAATCTTTCTCTTTTTAGTATTTTAATAATATCCTAAGTACACTAATTAACATGTATCTATTGACAAATAAACCAACTTAATTTAACAAAGACTCAACGACCTAAATTTTAGCTTAAAAAATTAAGACGAGGGACATAGAAATATTTTAGCCTTTAAATTGAAACTTCTATCGTCATAACAAACTGAATTAAATACTAATCATGTTTTTATTGGACCACTGCATCGATTGCATCACCGTTGAAAGCATAGTATAATAATGATATTTTTAAATAACACTAGTAGAAACATGAAAGGTTGAATTAATTGAAAAGTTTTCAAGATGGCAAAGCAAAATTTTTCGATGTATTGTTCTGTTGTTTGCATAACCTTAATCCAATTCATTGCTTCAATGAGTTTCAGCAAATCCTAGAGCCTCATAAATGAAACTAATACCAGTACAACTACCACTACTACTAAGGCCTTTTTCATATTTGGTGACTTTGTAGATTCTGGCAACAACAACTATATAAATACTATTCCTGGGCAAAAGGACCTAAATAATACATTTTTAATAATTAATTACCAATTTTGGGGCTGTTTGAAAACTATTTACACTGCTGGGGCAGTTGGTCATGCCCAGTTCTGGGTGTGACCTACTGCATTATATACCTCAGATTTTCACTTTTTCCTCACTTTTCACTGTTGCGCTTCTCTCTAAAAGTTCTACCTTTTCTCTAAAGTTTTCCGAAGCACAACACTATTAGCTTTTGAGTGATTTTTTCTCTGCACCGAAACTCTGCTAACAAGTAAGTTAATTTATTTACTATGAGTATTATTTAATATATTATTTTGTTAATTTTGTTAATTTTTTAATTTTTTAGAGCCATATTATTTATTTCATGTTGTAGAAAAATGTTAGGTTTTAGGTTATAGGATTTAGTGTAGTTTAGGGTTTAGTTGTCCATTACAATAATTTTAATAAATTTAGTTACTTAAGTTTAGGAATGAAGGGTTATGAATTAGGGTTTAGTTTAAGGGTGTAGGTTTTGGGTTTAGGGTTATGTTGTATAATTAAAATTGTTGAATCAAATTTACTTAGTGTTGAGGGTTTAGTTAGTGTTTAGGGTTTAGTTTGAGGGTTACGATTTGTAGAAGTGAATTTACTTAGTGTTTAGGGTTTAGTTAGGGTTTAGGATTTATTTTTTAAATTAAAATTATGTTACTAAATTAACTTAGTGTTTAGGGGGTCAATGGTTACGGGTTAGGGTTTAGGAATTTTTGTTTAGTTCATGGATTAGGATTTTTTGGATAAGGGTTTAATTTAGGGATAATGATTTTAGGGTTAATGGTTTTGTATATGGGATTTAGTGTTTAGGATTTATTGTTGAAATTAAACTTTTTTTATTAAATTTAAATAGTTCAGTTTAGGGTTAAGGTAATTTATTTGTATTTTTATTTAATTACAATACGTTAATTTATTAATTATGAGTATTATTTAATATATTATTTTGTTAATTTTGTTAATTTTTTAATTTTTTAGAGCCATATTATTTATTTCATGTTGTAGAAAAATGTTAGGTTTTAGGTTATAGGATTTAGTGTAGTTTAGGGTTTAGTTGTCCATTACAATAATTTTAATAAATTTAGTTACTTAAGTTTAGGAATGAAGGGTTATGAATTAGGGTTTAGTTTAAGGGTGTAGGTTTTGGGTTTAGGGTTATGTTGTATAATTAAAATTGTTGAATCAAATTTACTTAGTGTTGAGGGTTTAGTTAGTGTTTAGGGTTTAGTTTGAGGGTTACGATTTGTAGAAGTGAATTTACTTAGTGTTTAGGGTTTAGTTAGGGTTTAGGATTTATTTTTTAAATTAAAATTATGTTACTAAATTAACTTAGTGTTTAGGGGGTCAATGGTTACGGGTTAGGGTTTAGGAATTTTTGTTTAGTTCATGGATTAGGATTTTTTGGATAAGGGTTTAATTTAGGGATAATGATTTTAGGGTTAATGGTTTTGTATATGGGATTTAGTGTTTAGGATTTATTGTTGAAATTAAACTTTTTTTATTAAATTTAAATAGTTCAGTTTAGGGTTAAGGTAATTTATTTGTATTTTTATTTAATTACAATACGTTAATTTATTAATTATGAGTATTATTTAATATATTATTTTGTTACTTTTTAAATTTGTTAGAGCCATATTATTAATTTCATGTTGTAGAAAAAAGTTAGGTTTTAGGTTATAGGATTTAGTTTAGTTTAGGGTTTTGTTGTCCATCAATTTTGTGAGAAACCTCTAGTGAGCTTAAATCCTTTATCAATTTCTCCAAAAAACCCCTTGAGCTGAGAAAACCCTTTCTTAAGGGAAAGTGTAGAACTCGAGTTTGGCGAGGAATGGCGGTGATTCACGGACACTCGGGCTAGGAGAAGTAGTCCAGAGGCCTTCCTTGTCGTCACTGAGGTAAGAAACTCGAGATTCATCGCTTGATTTGTGAATTGGGGTTTTAGGTGAATAGTGAACCACTGTTGATAGAGCTAGAATTAGCTCTGGATCCTTCAGAGAAACATGTTTAGAACGGTTTAGTGATGAAGGATTAGCTTTCAGTTTGTGATTTGGTGAACTTTGGTTTTGGCTCTGTGAAGGCATGTGTGACTTGTATTGGGTCACTTGTTGATGTTGTTATGACATGCAAGAGCCTTGTTGAGGGTCTTGTTGTGCTTGAGAGGCCAGATGAACGGTGTCCGTTCAAGCTATATTTGAATTCTGGGTTATTGAGCTGTGCAGAGCTTAGAGCTCTCTATCTTTGGCTTGTATTGAGTCTATGTAGACTCTAATGCCATGCGTAAGCTGTGATGGACCTCTGTGGGTCTAAGAAGAGCCTAGTGTGTGCTGGGCTATAATGAACCTTAAGTCAGAGGACTTCTGGATATGCTTGTGTTGATTGTATAATTGCATTGGTTTTGATCTGTGCATATATGCCTTGGTTAGGGCTTGACACCGAGGGTGTCGGTGGCATGGGCCACAGAGCGGGGAAAGAACTGCAGAGCTCGGCTTTGCCAGGTAAGTTCTTGGTCCCTGGGGATGTTTCCCGCTTGTTTGTGCTCCGCCACACTCCGGAGGAGTGATGATTGCATTCATGATGCATGCATTGTGTGTTGTTGCATCCTCATAATGATATGTATGTTGCATCTATGCTTGAAAAATGTATGATGCCTGTGATTAGATCTTCTGGCCAGTAAGATAGATATGGACCTCCCTAGGAGATGGGACATTCCTCCTAGTTGGTTTGCTCATGGTAGATGTTTATCCCGGGGATCGGTGATCCCTCAAGACCAAGAGATAGGAGATGGGACATTCCTTCTATTCTCGGAGTACCATATACGTGCGTCCATGCGAAAGGGGTAGCTCCCGATGGGATGACACGGGTGTGAGTTTCGGTCTCACACTAAGGTAGGCGTTGATGTTTATCCGCCGTACATAGAGCAAGATGACTTGCTCATATTGTTATGAGGGCCGGGTGGCCAATATGATTGTGATTGCCCTTGTGTGTGTCATGGAGAATGGGCCAGGGTGGAGGAGATACCTCCAAGGACCTAGAGCTTACTGAGATGTGTATCTTACCCCATGTGGGGTTTATATGTTTACATGTGACTCTTCTGGCAGAGGAGAGCAGTCTCAGGGCAGGAGGCCCTTGTAGAGACATTGTGTGCTTAGCTGGGTGGCAGCAGGGAGAGTTGGGAGGCTCAGTCTTGTTTGATTTGGTTTTGTATTCCCTGAGAAGGGAAGGTGTGTGTGTACATCCATGATATGTATAGTTTTATACCCTCGTGTGAGGGAAGTTATTCTTTTGTATGACCACTGGAGTGGTTCAGATACTGATGTATATATGTACAGAACAGTTTATGTTATGATATGAGATTTCCTCCTGATTATATCTGTGAAATAGTTTGGTTATCTACCTATGAGAATGTAGGATAAACTGGATCAGCAGGGGTGTGTATTATATTGTTGTGTGTGTGTTTTTATATTCCATACATAATGTAATCAAGAAATTCGGTTCGATCGCTTCCGCATTGTTTAAATGTAAGTTTTTGGTGCGATTCTGGTATCATGAATGTTAATACACCGGGTGCACACGGGGTGTTACAAACTAGGTATTAACGAGTCTTATAAGTATTCTAATGTGATTTATTTTCAAATTAGGTTTAATGCTTTAGGGAGGTTTCGTGCACACGGCCTTCCGTTGTATCGGACTACGTTAGATTCCCTTGCTCGGGATGAGGTACGTGTTGTTATTTACATAAGTTTTGGTCGATTCAGTTGGATAATTTGCATTTTTTGTAATCATCGTTCTTTCCTAATTGTGTGTTTAATTGTTTTGTTCAGGTGGTATGGCAACCATATGCAGGCTATCACTTCCTTGGTGCTACTGAGCACGAGCAACTGTTGTGGATGACTACTAGTCCAATTATATGCTTCCACATAGTTGAATATTCTCATCCTGACCGATGCAGGCGACAATTTGGAAGGGATCAGCCAATCCCACGAAAGCCTAGGAAGTTGAAGGACGTGCATGACCTATCCCTGTGAGGCAAACAGATGGATAATTGGAGTCGTAAGCTTAGACCCTTTATCCATCGTTGGGGTATCAGGGACCAGCACATAGAGCTGCCCCCCAACTGACTGGGTTCATGTCACCAAACCATGAGTACATGGTTTGGTACAGGGAGAATGGGAAACAATATGTCACTAAGATGGCTGCCAAGATGGGCCGTGGTGTAAGTGTTGTTTAAATTGAATTTGTCAACTAATTTTCATCTTCATGGTGTTATTGTCTGGACTAATGAATTTGTTTTGTAATTTGTAGTTTGATGGCCTGGAGATGTTGTACTGTGCCAATGGCGGCCAGGAGTGGCTTGGATTCAGCATGGAGTACTTGCACGAGGAGGTGGGTCACATTATATCTATGTTTCGACAGAGTTGTCGCTTGGAGAAGCCAGACCCACATGCACCCCCATCACAGCTTCAGCATGAGCCATAGTGTATGGGGATGTTCCCCGTGGGCGTCGTGAGGGGCATAGACTAGAGCGTCGACGGAAGGCCATGCCCCATGTTCCTAAGCCTATAGGAGCTCCGAGGGCTCGCGTTGATGGTTGCTATAGGCCTCCACTGATAGGACCTACATACAGCAACCAACCTTTCTATTACTAATCGTCTCAGTAGCAGGACACGACGTATAAGGGGTTCAGTAGCCAGAGTGACATGCGTCCACCGGCAGAGTCCCATTCATAGCATGTGTATTATGCGCCTACGTTGGTCGTGGCATCAGCGAACTGTGGGACAAGCAGTGACATTACTGCTCCGCAGTGGAGTGCTAAAGATCTTGACAACCTGTTGTCTGAGGTTGAGGTTGATTATACTACGACCGACAATGTAGATTGGCCAGCACATCCACAATATGACACCCCACCTCTTGATTATCCCCACCCATCATCGCCAGATCGGGAACATCTATAGCCACCTGCATATGTAGACCCTTCTCAGGCAGTCCCTCCTCAGGCAGGCCCAGCTCAAGCAGGATCTTCTCGGCCCCATAGTAGACGGAGGTTGCCCGATCGTCAAGCGCGTCATCAGTAGTGGCCACCTGAGTCATAGTTTTTATTTGTGTATTTATGTTAGTGTTTTTTTTTTTTTGTTTGTAGTGGACTTTATTTGTGTATCATACGTTTATAACACTAAGTTCGTGTAATGGTTATATTTCTTGTTTTAACATAGCTTATTATGGGAAAATAATAATTCGATCTGTGCAAAATCCATCTATTATCGCTTGGTGACGTGACTGAACACGCCCAACAAATGGGCGTGGCTGAAGACGCCCAATTTAGGCATCATACAAAGGGGTGCCACGCCTACATTTGGGCGTCATTGACCCCTATATAAGGCAGACAGTCCCACACAACTTACTTCGACAACCCCCTCAATCTGAATACTATGACATTCTTAGGAGAAACAAGTAGTCAGACCATTTTTAACTCAAAATTAGCCTTCATTTTTTCCAAATGGATCAATGAAACATAATGAAACATGTGTTTATTTTGAATGTCCTTCTCCAATACCAATACAGGTTCCCAATCAGTGTTCTTTTCAAACACTGAAGACTAGGATGTGCGACACCCTTATGCTAAGCAGTGACCATTTTGTTGATGAAATCTACTACAGACAGCCATCCTTACATCCAGGTCAGCAATATTTTTTTCATTCTCTTCAACTCCCGAATGATAATGATGTTTGCATAATGTTAATGTGCAATGAACAATTGTCGAGCGTTGGCCCTATAGAGATATTATGCATCATAAACAGAACACCTGATGGTATACTCAGCCTACTTCAATCCACCATCATTCTAACACATGATGCAATGCTATATTACAACGGCAAGTGGAACATACCACGGCAAGGCAATTTTGTGGGTTATGCATTCACTGGAACAAATCCAATAAGATTTGAAATCCCTTAAGGATGCAACATTCAAACACTGAAGGATGTAATCAAGCAAGTTGCACCTGTTGGGGTTCCCTCTTATGAATTCACAGCTCACAGGTGGTAAGAAAATTATTTTTTAGACAGCCAGCCCATTACGCTTATTCAAACAACACAATCGAATATCACATAAAAGAGTTGATAACCGATGCAGACGTGTTGAAGGTGTTAGTTGAATCCAATACACATCTTAGCTGTTTTTAGCAAGCCCGTTGCCCAAATGGAAGAAGACATGTCTGCTACACAACATATGTGAAACTGTTAACTAGTGTTGTTATTTTCGTATGCCGTTTTTCTTATTGTTATTGTTATTTTTATATGCATTTTATTAAGTAGTGTTTATTAAGTGTGGTTATTGTAATTGTTGTTGTTATTTCAAGTGATGTCGTTATTGTATTTTTCAATTGACAAATCATGAAATGCTCAAAATATTTAAAATAAATTTGTAATTCGTTAAAATGAAATACATTAACATACAACTACTTAAACAAACATCATAAGAAATTCATGAAACACCACGACGATCAGGACAAGTGCTTCGATTATGTCCAACAAGCTTGCAAATTCCGCATCTGGGGCGTCTTTGAGTAGTTTCGACTTCGTCCATCTCATTCCGTATTCTAGTGGGCTTTGGACGACCCTTTCCATGCAACATTTCTCTGTCTGGTATGATAACTGGACCGTCACCTGGTGGAATAGCACCTTCATTACCAATTGGCTACCAGGGGAATGAGCAGGCCTGCACCAAATTACTTATCAGGAAGACATCATCCACATACTGAAAAGGACTCTGACGAACATGTAAAGCAGCAGCTGTGGCGTGACTACATGGGTATTTGAAGGCCTTAAACTTGCCACATTGGTTAAAATGCTCTCCAAGGTTGACTGAATATGTGGTCTCGCAGCCCTCTAGCACCTCAAATTGTGTTCGATCAAGATTATATGTGCGTACGTGGTGGCCTGTAGCAATAGTCTGATTATGCCTCATAGCATCCATCACATTTTTACAATACCGCGTTGAAGGATCAACTTGTGAAATAGCCGCCTGACCCCTCGTTACAAAATATTCAACCAATCTGCTGTATGTGTGCTTCACCTGAGCAGTGATAGGCATATTTCTTGCTCCTTTCAACACCCTGTTGACTGATTTAGACAAGTTTGTTGTCATATGGCTAAATCTCCTCCCTTCTACATCATATGCATGTGTCTACTTTTCCTTGGGGATGTTATCAATCCATTCTGCAACCTCGAGACTGCTATCACGAAATCTAGCTAACGCTACCTCAAAAGCAATGATACCGGGATTATAACCTGTAAAACAATCATAACATTAACACTAATTGAGTCATTGATATATCCATTTAATATATCCAAAATACTTGTTAACCCTACCTAAATTCATCAGGGCTTTCTTCAACCGTTGATTTCTAAACTTTTGATTAAAATTACTGGCAATATGACGAAGGCAAAACACGTGATGAGCATAAGGTGGTTGCCAACCAGCATGATTCGCGACAGCAGATAGTATGCTCCGATGCCTATCTGAAATGAGACATATGTTTTACTTTGCATAACGTGGAAATGAATGTTAGCAAGGAAGTATGCCCAAGCTTCCAAGGTCTCCCCCTCAACTATGGCAAACGCCAGTGGCAGACATTCATTATTGCCATCCTGAGTCGTGGCAATCAACAATTCATTATTACCAAATGAGTGCCTCGCAACACTGTTTGAAAGTCCAGAAAATGCGATGAAACACACGCTTTCCCCATACCATTCGATTTGCCACAAAATAATCATTGGTTTGAATATCATAAAAAGAACCTGGTGAAAAACGAGGTATGTAGGCACACCACCGGGGCAAAAATGCATATGATTCTTCCCAATTCCTGTAAATCATTGCCATTGCTTTCTGCTTTGCATACCAGGCCCTGCGATATGAAACTCTAAATCCATAAGAATGGGTGATCCTTTCCCGGACCAATGCAATTGACACAGACGGTTCCTCCTTAATCATTCTTAACAATGCAAATGTAACATTCACATTAAATTGAATTAACAACCGTAAAGAACCATTATTGAAGACAGATAGCGGAAATTTAAAAAATACATACCTACTACAACTGAAGTAATAACATCAGAATCAAATTGTCTATGACCCTGTGAAATATGGTCATTCAAGCAATTGTGATTGCCACCCCATCTTGAAACAACCCACTTCTCACCGTACACTGGTTTAATTACCCTAACCCTCTATGGGCAACCCTCGTTATGAGCAATACATCTCATGCTAAACTTGTTAGGTGTGCTCTCAACCACATATGCTTCTTGATGCTCCTTCATGAGGTTCCGCTTACATGCAATTTGTGCATCCTTTTTCGAGGCAAATTCCTGTTTAACAAACAACACATCCCCCAATTGCCATGGACCCTGCACTGAATCCGAACCGGAACCGGTAAAAGATTCTTCTTCGCTTGGATGACTCCAATCAATATATGTGTAATGAGGAATTCCATCCCAAAAAGGAGCCACCGCAGCACCTTCAAATACAAAATCAGTTGAATAAATATAAGATGCACAGTAAAATACTATAACATACAAATATACAAATTTAAGATCACTTCAACATTCATTTTAGTCATATTACATACCTTCAATAGGTTGTTCTGATTGTGTACATCCTACACCCGGATGATGATGGATTTCAGACGACCGCACATCGGTGTCTGCTTGGAATCCAGCCGCATCCACACCAGCATCGTCATCATAATCCGACACACTAGCATCCTCTTCAAGAAGAAGATCTTTCATTGCAATGTTTTCATCATCGTCATCCTCTTCATCATCATCGATAACCCAAGTAGGGTTATGTGAATCTTCCTTAGACACGTTCACTAATGGAGCAGCATATGACGATGCAGGCTTACCAGAATTTAAAGGAACTGACCTGATGGGTAAAACATCATCTACTACAGTAAAGTCCACGTACAACTCTATAAAATCTCTCGTTGGCAGCTTAAAAAATTCTTCCATAAGCAATTTTATGTCTTCGTCATCCACAAGTTGAAAACCCATGTACTGTTCACGTTGCCATAATCTTCCCGTAACCAAATTGATACATTGGTTGTCTTGCAGACCTAATTTTTGGTGTATCTTCTTATGTAATTCACCTATTGTCGAGCTTCGCTTAATACGTGTTTGCCTTTTCTCCCCTTCAAAAACAACACCTTGTCGCCCTTCAAATTTCCTTCCATTAAAATATAATACAAAACGGACAAACTCCTCACCACCTGAACTCATTTCTTCCACTCAACAAAAACAATAACTTCTTGGCAGAGCTTCGCTATAGACATAAATTTCAAAAAGTTGTGTTAGAAAATGTTGTTACCATTACTCATAAACCATACACCTTAACCCTTAGACCCATAAACCCTTAAACCCTAAACCTAAACCCTTCTACCTAAAACATAAACTAAACTAAACCTTAACCTATTAGCCCGCATTGTCAACTGTCGTTGGCAAACAAATATCATGTGTGGTGTGGTGTAGCTAGATCTAACAAAGGAAAAGTTTATGGGTTTCGAATATAATCTAAGGTAATGGCAACAAGTGAACCATAGTGACTCAACACTGAACTCGTAGAGTCTTAAAACCTTAAACACTACCATACACACTAAAACCTACAACCTTAAACCATAAACCTGTAAACCCTAACACCTTAAACCCTTACGGTTTAAACCTAAACCCATAACCCTACCACCTTCAACCCTAAACCCTAGCCCCTAAAACCTTACACTCTAACCCCTTTAGACCCTTAAACCATAAACCCTAACACATTCAACCATAAACCCGTACACCCTAAAACCGTACACCTTAAACCCTAAACCCTAAACCCGTAGACCGTAAAACCTTACACCTTAAACCCTAAACCCTAAACCCCTAAAGCCTAACACCTTACACCCTAACCCTTAGAGCCTTAAACCTTAATGATAAACCCTTAAACCCTAACACCTTACACCCTAATCCTTAGAGCCTTAAACCTTAAACCATAAACCCCTAAAACCCTAAACCCTAAACAAATTAAACCCTAAAGCCGTACACCCTAAAACCTTACACCTTAAACAATAAACCCCTACACCCTCACACCTTAAACCATAACCCTAACACCCTAAAGCCTTAACCCTTAAATCATAAACGCTACACCCAAAAACCTTAAACCCTAACCCTTAGGCTCTCAAACCTTAACCATTAACCCATAAACCCTACACCCTAAACACCTAAAACCCTAACTCTTAGACCCTAAAACATTAAACCTTAAACCATTAACCCCTACACCCTAACACCTTAAACCCTAACCCTTAGACCCTTAAACCTTAACCACTAAACCCTAACACCTTAACCATAACCCTTAAACCCTAAAACCTTAAACCTTATATCATAAATCCTACACCTAAAAACACTTAACCCTATTCCGTAAACCCTCAGCCATGCACCTTAAACCAAATCCTTTCTCCCTAAACCTTAACCTAAACTAAACCGTGCACCCTAATACCAAACATTTTTTTTACAAAACTAAACCCTAAACACTAACAAATCCACGTGTCACTAACAAATTTAAAATATAACATATTAAATAATATACACAATTAATCAAATAACTTACTTGTTGACAGAGCTTCGCACTGCAAAATCACTCATACTACGCTTCTGGAACTTCTAGAGAGAAGGCACAACAGCAAAAAATGACGGAAAAGTAAAAATTTGGGGTATATAAGGCAGTAGGTCACGCCCAGCACAGGCTTGACTGCCCCCTAGTCACGCCTGGTGCTGGGCGTGACCAGTCATGCCTAGTTCTAGGCGTGACCAACTGCCCCAAATTGGTAATTAATTATTAAAAGTGTATTATTTAGGTTCTTCTGCCACTATTCTTGAGAACAAAGCAGATTACAAGCCATATGGACAAAATGGTATAAGGCCTTTTTCATGTTTGGTGACTCTACTGTAGATTCTGGCAACAACAACTATATAAATACTATTCTTGAGAACAAAGCAGATTACAAGCCATATGGACAAGATGGTTTTTTTCAAGAACCCACTGGACAATTCTCAGATGGCCATGTCATTGTAGATTTTATAGGTATGCCTTAATATATCATATTTTCTTACTTTCAATGTTAAACTTCAAATGAAGATCTCTATTATTTTCAATGTTGATAACTCATTGATCATTGATTCAAAAAGAGAACATAAGACACGTTTTGGCTACTTAAAAAAATTGTTTTCTTGTTGAATTCTTCTTTGTTTTTTAAGACAATACTATACTTTGTCCTTGGTGTGTGCTAAATTAACTTTTTTTTATTACATGCTGATACAACTGAATATTTTTTGATACAGCTGAATATGCTAAGCTACCACAAATTCCTCCGTTTTTACAACCAAATGCTGATTATAGCAACAGTGTCAACTTTGCTTCTGGTGGGGATAGTCAAATTCAATTATTTTTTTTATAAAAGAATAATTGATGGAATTCTAAATGGAATAGGTACTACAAGTTTTTTTATGGGAGAGACTATCAAATATGTTGGAGGTGGGCAAATTTCTTCGTATATTTTATTGTATATATTCTATATTGTAATTTGTATACTAATTTGGTATTTTTATTTACTAATATTCAAATCAAAACAAATAAATATTTAATAATCTTATTAATATTGAACTTGGTAAAAAAAAAAAAAAGCAAACATAACTTTCCCATTAACATTTGAATCTTTAATAATTAATTTACCATAGTGACTCCTAAAAATCTCCATTATCTTTATTTTATTTTTTAAAAATAAACAAATAAAAAAATCATCTCCTCCATCCTACTCGGGTGATGCTTTTTCCATATTTGAAGACTAGTCATCTCCACCTTCCATCTAGATGTGCTCGCCACCAAGCCTTCCTGCTGGTTGTGAAGTTATGTGTCGCCAATGATGAATTTTGCATTGTGGAGAGAAACCTTCACCTTGAGTTTGGAAATCGACGCCATGAAGGGGCAGAAGGGACGGTCACTACTACAAAAGCTGTATTTTATGTCGCCTTCTAAGACGGTTCCTGAAAAATCATCTTAGAATGTTAGGCAGTGGCAATTTTGTAAATAATACGATATGTACGAAGACGGTTTTATAATAACCGTCTTAGAAGTGAAGTATTCAAAGGAGATTATATAATAACCGTCTTAAAAATGAACTATACAAAAACAGATTTAAAATACCGTCTTTAAAAACCAGCTTTCATATACGGTTTTCGTAGATTGTCTTTAAATTTGTGCTTCTTTATCTTTCTCTCTCATCATTCAAATTTGAATCAACAAAAACCGAAAATCGCATGTGGCCATTTCTTTTCCTTTCTCTTTCTCCCTCACCTCATTTCGTCAGTGTCTTATCCCAAATTCTAATCCAGTTCTCGTCAACACAACACAAGAACCAAACCAACAAACAACTATCACTCGCGTTCATGCACAGTGCTGTGGCCACTGAAGTAAAAGTAACCAAGCTATTTCAATTCCAAACTCACTCACTCGCATCGCATATTTCCATTAGATCTAGGTGAGAGCCCAAAACGAAGCCATTTTTCGCTATGAAACGCGAGTGCCACCGCTCGATCTTGGGGTCTTAAGTTTGCGATGCAGCCAAATTTGTTTTCCTTTGGAAGCGTGCTGGGGAATCCTTTCATTTTCAATGGCGACGACGATTTGAGCGAGGGTGGAGGAGGGATCGAGAGCTCTAGGGTTTTCTTCTTGCTCTCCCAGGGCGGAGCAATGGATTTGTCCAAGGTCGGCGAAAAAATCTTGAGCTCCGTTAGGTCCACCAGATCTCTCGGATTGCTCCCTTCCATTTCTGATCACCTCGAGGTAAACACGATTTTCACGCACAATTGCTTCGCTCGCCATTGGACTCATGTTACGCTCAGAGTTATGTAAATTGAGTGGCTTTATTATATGATGAATGGAGCCAATGGGTCTTGTTTATATTACAAACTATTTCCTGTTATTAAAAAATCTAATGATATAATATATATATATATATATATATATATATATGCTTGTCTGTAACAATCATATAGACTCTTTCAGGTTCTTTGTGGTGCTCCTTTTAGCGTGCTTCTCATTTGTTGTCATTGGTGGTCTCCTATTCTTTAAGTTCAGGTTATCATAGATAAGTCACTATTTTAAGAGTGTTCTGAGTTCAATGTCTCTCATTTGCCAACAATTGAGTTAGATCATGAGAGCTTAAAATTTTGGTACTTGAGTTCACCGTTGTTGTGCTTATATATGTTTGTTAATCTAGGTCAATATTATATTATACAGGGGTAACAAAAATTCTCTGGAAGATTGTCTCTAGGAAGCTTGGGCATGTCTTTGTTCATCGTCTACTCATTTAAAAGTATGTTGATTTTGTTGTGGACTTTGTATACCAGTTTTTTGTTTACCCCTTTCACATTGTTTGTAAGCATTTTATGTGTAACCAAAAACATACTTTTTGTTCTTCTACAACAAGCAACACGTGTTGAGCGTGTTATTGGCTTTCTTCTTGTAATATGGGGTATATTGTTTTACTCTCGACTTCTAAGTACGATGATTGAACAATTTAGTGTAAAATCTGAAGCACTAAGCATTCATTAAGCAATATTTTCTGTGCATACCATTAATTTTGAGTCTTCACAACAGAGTATTATGCAAAAGCTCAGGGAGGGAGCCCAAATGCAAGTTTTGGAGACTGATCATATCATTATCTGTGGGATGAATAGTCATCTTCCCTTCATATTAAAGCAGTTAAATAAGTATCATGGATTTACTGTTCTCTTAGGCACAACTACAACTAGGTAAATGGTTCAGACAAGGTAGTTTCTCATTGCCCTTATCTTGTGTTCTGATTTCTGGCTTCTATAATATGTTTTTTCATCTCTACGCATGAGGCAGAGAATCCTTCTTATGCCTGATCTTCCAAGAAAATAGATTGATAGAGTAGCAACAATATTGCCAAAGATTTAAATCATATTGATGTCCTTTCCAAGAGGTATTAATGCTGGGTAATTTCCTATTTTAATCATGGAAGCACTTTTTTGTAGAATTACAATTTGTTTCTTTTCTTAAGCCAAAGACTTTTTTTGTACTAATTGATTGATTCTAGTAAAGGTTCTTAATCAGGTGCACATACTTTTTGTTAGTTTTCTGAGTAGTGTAGATTATTTTATTTGTTTTACCCAATTAATTAAAGTTTTATGTACTTAACTTACTTTTTTATTTATAAAAATAACCTTGTTTTTATTTTAATGTTTAAGAATTTTTAAAATAATAAATTGATTATTGAAAAGAAAAACTATTGGTAAAAAAATTAAATAAATTTAAACTAAGACAGTTATTTGGAAAAACCGTCTTGGTTTAAATTTATTTTTATTTTTTTAAAAATCACGTTTAACTAAGATGGTTTTAAGAAAAATCGTCTTAATTTAAATTAATTTTATTTAAAAAAAGGTTATTTCTAAGACGGTTCTTCTGAAAACCGTCTTAGAATCCTCGCCAACGAAGACGGTTCAATAACCGTCTTTGAAAAATAAGACTTTCAAAGACAGTTCAAGAACAGTCTTTGTATGGGTAAAACAACCGTCTTAGAAAAGCATTTTTGTAGTAGTGGGTGGTGTGGATTGACGCCACTGTCATCACTCCACTTGGTTCTAGATTGTAAATCCCTGCTCACTACCGCGACAGAGGTGCACAAATCTGAGAGGACGACAATGTTGCGACACAGTCTTTTAAAACAATGGTGGTGGACTTGATCCATTGAGGTAAACAACAGCCGCATTCCTATACGTCAAAATCGACATTCCATTGGATTATTCTTCTTCGATCTCTCATTTCATAGCCTCTGCTAGTGCCCTAGTTGTGAAATTAAACATGAAGATTGACTTCATCTCATGCTCTCTTCGTTCGTACCTTCCAATGGATTATTCTTCTTCAATCTCTTGCTTTATAGCCTTTGTGAATTCGTTCCTCTCCCAATACAAACCTCTCGATTTGGTTCTCGCTCCTCTCCTCTCTCTCTTTTACGCCTCTATTGAATTAGGGGGAAGGTTATTTTTTTTTAGAGATTATAATTTTTGAAATAAAGTAAAAGATAGTGACAGTTTTTAGTCACCATTATTTTAAATTAATTATTTTAAAATTTAAAAGTTAACAAAATACTAATTTTTCTAATAGAAATCAAAGAAATGACCAAAATGAAACACTTTAAATACAAGTATCAAAATGAAACTTTTAAAACATAATGAACCAAAAGTGACATTAAACCTATTTTTTAAAATATTTATGCATAAGGGCCCTTATTTTTCTTTTGCTTAGGCCCTTAAAATATCAGGGCTGGTCTTGGCTAGGCTCAGGCCCTTAAAAAAACCTTTGACAAATAAATAGGCTAGACCAAAACCATATACTTTTAATCAAGGTCAAATTCATATACTTTTAATCAAGGTCAGACTCAAACCTAGCAAAATCTATCTCGATTTGGCCTATTTTCACCCCTCATAACAAAATACAAAGTTGCAAGTGTGACATGCAGCCAAGGCACCAATGGCCCCTACAATCCCATCATAATGCCCAACAGTACCTAGCTTGCTGTCATAAAACAAGCACGAATCGTGGCTAATTAATCAACAAAAGTACAAAACATAGTAACACTATGTCATGATTTGTATATACTATGTAAAAGCGTCTTTGATAGGGATTCTTGAGCTGGATTCTTGAGTTAAAGAATCCTTCTTTACCAGATCTACCACTAGACAAACTCCTAAGTTCTTTAGTGTGGAAGTTGGGTTCCTAAGGGAATAACTCTCAAGAACTGTTCTTTTTAAAAAAAAAAAAATTTTTTTAATGTCTATCTCCCTAACTGATTTCAAGGGAAAGCAACGAAAAAATAGAATAAGGGAAGAAGGAAGAAGAGAACAACCACAATATATCAATGAAAACAACCAAAATATAGATCAAAACAACAAATCAAAGAACAGAACAGTCAGATCTAGAACAATATAACGACAACTTTCAAAATAATCAATAAAAAAATTACATAATAACATATCTTTTACCACGATAGCACTATCAGAACCTTGAGGAGGCAGCACAGTTTGTCGGTGAAAGGTCTGTGTGGTGGTTGTCACTTTCGACTTCAATCTGTGTCCTTTTTCTCAAGATCTCGACCATGACTACCCTGACCTCAAGCATTGAAGATGTTGACTTGGCGATAAAGATCTCAACCATGGATTCTACTTCGGTGAAGACAGTGGCGAGATTAGAGGATGCACTACCATGGACGACGCACAACCATGGAGGAGGAGTGGCCATGAGGACGAGTATGGATCATGAGGAAGAGCGATCAGGGAAGGGGAGTGGCATGACGAAAGAAAGAGAAGAGTCGTGAGAAGCTGGAGACAAAAGGAAGAGGTTCTTTGAGTTTTAGGGTTTGGGATTGGCAGAAAACGAAATAGACTAGTAATTGGTTTCTTTTTTTGCGCAAGTAACATCCTATCTTTGCACATCACCAACCAGACATTAGCAATGACTATTTGTAATAACCAGTGCTTGCTATTTGAACGTTTCCTACAAAAATTATAATGTTGGCTACCATAAAATTAGACCAATGTAGTTGTGATTTTTGTTAAGCAATCTTGTGAAATCATATTTAAAAATTATAAAATTGGGTATCTGAAATCCTATAAATTCACCCATTGGTCATGATATATTTCACAGTATTTCTTCATTCTCCTTTCTTTTTTATTGTCATTCTCTCATTCTCTATCAAATATTTCCAAACCTAGTTTTAGTTTAACATTCTTTTTTCTTTGGTACCTAGTGGACCAAATCGGTATTATTGGCAAGCATAATGTAATTATTTGCAAAATAACCAAATGCCTTTGTCAATCGAAAATTCTCAAAATCTTCCTCTCTTTTTCCCTTCTTGTTGCCATCACCAATGAATTTCATGCAAAATAGTCAACTCATTCAACCGAAAATCTTCAAAGCTCTCAAACTTTTTCTTCTGTTCCACTAAACACCTCCTTCGTGTTTCGTATGCCTCCCAACACTTCTAGTGGTACATAATCTCCTTCCATTGATGAAGTAGAACATAATTTCCAAAATTTCCTACCTAAATTGGGCTAGAAATATCACATTAGATGGAGGAGCAGAGAATTCAAAAAAGAAGAAAACAAAGATGTACTTTACAAACGATGAGGATACAAATCTTTGTGCTTTATGGCTTCTCAATTGATCCAATTATTAGTGATGGTCAAGCAAGAGAGTGATTTTGATTTAGAGTCATAGAAAATTACAACCAATTCTGAGGCAATATACCAAAAAAGAGCTTGACTCAAGTTAAACCTCGATGGCAAAGATAAATCATGTCATGCAAAAGTTCAAGGGCCATTACAAGCAAGTTGTTGATTTGAAGAAAAGTGGTTACACGAAGAACAATGTCATTCATGCATGTCATTTGGAAGGAAGACGAACGAAGAAATTTTACTTTTGAGCATGCATGGTGATTGCTGAAAGATCAACCTAAATGGTTAGATTAAGTCAAATAAAGTAGTTTTAAAAGAACAAAGATTTATGCTAATGGGTATTACTCATTCTCAACTAATCCGGAGACACTCATTCAGGTTTCAGAAAGCGACACACCATCACAACTCCCCCACCCAATGGGACAAAAGGCAGCCAAAAGGAAGATCAAGTGGAAAGGAGGTGCAACATTTACACCGATTGTGGATTTCTCAGGTATAGAAGCTGCATTTAGGGAAAAAAGTATTGGTCACCAAAAAGTTAGTAGAGGAAAAGAAGCCAGAGAATATAGCGGTGTTGTCTAAAATTCCGATGAAGAACACATCTACCATGTTTGAAGAACAATGCAAAAAACATGAAATCACTTATAGTTATATTTTGTGCAAGTTTAATAAATAGTTATTATATTGTAAGTTTGTTTTAATTAGCCACTATGTTGTAGGATTATTTGAAGCGGTCATTATGTTGTAACAGTCTTTTAACTAGTTGAATGTTGAATTTGGTTTAATTAGTCTTTAAATTGTGACCTTCAAAATAATTATAATGTTTAATTATGTAACTAGTTGTTATAAAAGTAATCGTTACAAAAGTAACGATTGTGAAACTAGTCATTATAAAAGTAGTTGTTGGGAAATTAGCCGTTAAAAACTAGTTGTTGGAAAATCATGTTATTTAATTGCTAAATTTTCGTCCAGTCATGTACATTTTCTACAAACTTTGCAATCTTTTATTTTTTTTTAATCTAGCTACACTCACTCATAAAATGGATTGAAAATTAGACTTCAATAAACTTTGGAGGGAAATTATTGATGAAACACTTGAAGACAACACTTAAGAAGAAATTATGAGGTACTTATTGAGGTGAAATAACAAGTAGAGAATAGAAGTCAATCGAGACAAAGAAGATGCCATATAAATCACAATCATGAAGGCGAACATAGTTGTTTGTTGAATGACTATTTCTATGAAAATGATGTATACATAGAGATGCAATTTCGATAAAGGTTTTGAGTGTGCAAGCAGTTGTTCCTTCAAACTGTAGACGCTTTCAGTAATTATAATCCTTATTTCTAAATGAGATATGATATAATTGGTAGACAAGATCTTTCACTATTGTTGAAGTGCACTATAGCAATTTGTATATTGACATACGAGTCACATGCCGATAGTGTCGATGAGTATGTTAGAATTGTTGAATGCACTGCAATTCAATGCTTAGAAGCTTTTATAAAGAGTGTTAACAAGATATTTAGGGATGAGTATTTGAGAAGGTCAAACAACAACAACATCAATCACCTACTACAAATTGGAGAGGCTCGTGAGTTTCCAAATATGTTGAGTTCTATTGATTGCATGCATTGGGAATGAAAAAATTGCCCAGTTGCATGGCAAAGCCAATATCGTAGAGGTGATCATTGTAAACCCACAGCAATGTTGCGTTACAAGACTTGTGGATTTAGCATGCATATTATGGAGTTACAGGTTCAATCAATGACCTTAATGTATTAAACCAATAGCCTATGTTTAATAAGGTTTTGCAAGGTTAAGCTCCTCTGGTGCAATTTATAATTAATGGAATCCCATATTATATGGGGTACTATCTTGCAGATGACATTTATCCTGATTGGGCCACTTTTGTGAAGACCATATCCCCATGCCACAAGAGAGAAAATAAAGTTACTTGCAAAATGTCAAGAATCAGTGAGAAAGGATGTGGAGAGAGCATTTGGTGTGCTAAAATCTTGACACATAGATATGATGAAGAATATTATATGGCATGCATTATATTGTCTAACACGATTGATGAAGATGAACGAGATACATAAAATGATAATGTTAATGTTGATTATGATCATATAGACGAAGAAATTTCAAACTTTGATGTATCTCGTGATGTTCCTCCCAACTTTGCTACATACCTACAAACAAAACACTATATGCATACAAGGGAAATTCATCAACAACTTCAAGTAGACTTAGTAGAGCATATTTGAGCATGTTTTGGTTACAACAATGATGAAATTTAATTTTTCTTGCTGAATGTCAATGTTTAGTATTTTGTTGCTTATGAATGTAAGTCGTAAAAAATAATTAATTATCAATATTTTATTTTTTAATATTAGGTATTTCTTAATTAAAATGTATATAATTAATTACTTAAATTTAATTCATAAAATATGTTTAAGTGAGATTCATTGTGGGACCTACAAAAATACCTCAAAAAGTGGGATCTACCATTAGAGCAAAAAAGGGGAAAGTTCTTTCATCCTATGTTGCACCATGGGATCCACAAAAAGTTATCCAAGAATCCAAAATGAATTCTATCACTAAAGATGCTCTAAGATCTTAACAATAAAAGCTTGTATGATTTGCACACTCACAAATTCGCCCATCACACCCTGACCAGTTACTCTATAAGAGCATATTTAATGGGAGTTCTTGAGCTCAAGAATCCCTCTTCACCAAATCTACCACTATACATGCATGCTTTAAAGATCTCCAGCATAATGGTTGAGTTCCTCCTCAAGAGCTCTCAAGAATTGCTTCCATTTCAAAAAAAAATAAAAAATTAATGTCTCTTATCCTAACTAATTGATAAAATATATTTAAGTAATGTCCATTGTAAAACTCACAAAAGTGACTCAAGAACCTAAAGTGAGATCTATCACTACAGTAAAAAAAAAAGAAGAAAAAAGTTCTTATATCTTATATGACATCATAAAACCCACAAAAAATAATCCAAAAATCTAAAATTAATTCTACCAATAAAGACGCTCTAATACACTTCCTCCCACGTTAACGAACCAGATATCTTAAACAGATTTTTGGATCTGAGATCCAATTTGAGTATGAGATACATTAAAGATATAGATAATTTACATAGAGAGTGTAATCCTAAACCAACCAACAAAAATTGTTCTAGCTAATGTAAAGACTTCAAGTTTGAGTCTCTTAAAAATGTAGCTAAACTAAAATTTAGTAGAAATAACTTTATGAACCATAATTATAGCAGGATTTCAAATAGCTGAATGTTCAATAAATGTAATATTTTAGATATAGCTCTATAGACCATAAATCCATAATTATCTTATCTAGCAGAATTTGAAAATGTTGGATGCCCGATATATTTAGATAGAAGCGTGTTAGAAAAAGAAATGTAAAGAAAGCCTTTCACATGTTGTCCATTCATTTTATCCCGTACATACTGCATCAATATATTTGCATTTTAATATTCACCACGCATTCCTTTGGTTGTCAATTACAATCCACTGTCCATATTAACATTTTTTATGTATGTTAGGGATAAATAAGAAATTATTGAAGAATTGTCGCATTCACGCAAATTGCATTTGTCTCCTCGCTAAGGTACTGATAAAAAAATCATGTGATGAACGGGCATAATTTGAACTACGTACATAAACGAGACCACTATGTCAATTGCATTGCCAATGAAAGCATAGTTTTCAAAAAGATAAGATGTAAACTTAAGATTCAAAATAAATAAAAACAGAATTTTAAAAACACTGGGTTGCCTCCCAGGAGCGCTTCTTTAACGTCGTATTAGCTGGACGCCTTTGTTATGGTTTTGGCTCCCAGCAATTGGACAATAGGGATGAGCCATCGGCTTTTGTATTTTTCTCCAATATTTTTACCAGTTTCTTTTCTTTTAGACTTATATTGCTGATAACTGGTTTCTTTAAATTCCCTGCAAGGAAAGCATTGTTAGCATATGGAGGTACTATGTTTACCTTTATCTGTGATTCTTGATTTGTCACTTCCTCTGACAATTCCTCAAATAATGATTGTTGGTAAGGAATTTCTTTGAAAGCATCCAGATGTGGGAGATGATCCAAACTATCTTCTTCTTCTGATTCACTCATCTCCTCTAATGCTTCATCTAAATAATCTTTTCCTTGAGCCAACTTCTTGGAGTCAGAAATCCCTCCATTCAAGACATCCACTCTAAAACTTCCTCTTGGTTCTCTTGAATTATCATGTGTTTTTGCTGAAGAGGGCCCACTTCTGTGCTCAGACAATTGCTTTACAAGCTGTCCAACCTGAACCTCAAGATTTTTGATGGAAACCTCAGTATTCTTTTGATTTGAAATGGACATCTGCATAAACTGAGTTAGAGTATCTTCCATTTTTGATATTCTATCAGGCTGAGCTTCTTCTTCTTGTTGAACCCTATTTGAAGAACCTACATAAGAATTGTTAGAGGGACATGCATAAGAAGAGTTAGTGGGATCATAATATGCATTTTCATCTTGTTGCTTCCAGCCATAAGAACTTGGACCATTTTTGTAGCCTTGGTAATTTCCATGAAAGTTCTATTGAGGTCTGGTCTGATTCTGCATATAATAAGCCTGCTCTTCTTGTTGGCAATCACCATTTAGTTGAAGAAGTTGGCCTATTTGTTTGGTCAAGGCCTCTATTTGTTGAGTCAAGAGCTTGTTCTGAGCTAGAATTGCATTTTGAGTTAGCTCCATTATACCTTTTCTTTGAATCGGAGATCTATCATGGTGAGATTGATAATCACTGGCTATTATGGAGTCGATGATTATAATTGCTTCCTCCGGGCTCTTTGACATCATGGTACCTCCAGCTGAGGCATCAAGAATCATCTTGGTTTGAGGTTTCAAACCACTGTAGAAAATATGTAACTGTGCAATATCATCAAAGTTATGGTTTGGGCACCTCCGCAGTAATGATTTGAATCTCTCCCATGTTTCACAGAGAGGTTCATTAAACCCTTGGA
>PYAF01004871.1:87532-112802 GCA_007407185.1 Glycine tomentella
CTTTGCCTTACCTGCCAAGGAGAACGGAAAAGCTCTGAGATAGATAGCTTCAGCATTTGCGTCAGAGGCTCCCATGGTACTGCACAACTCCATGAAGGTGGACAAATGAGTGTATGGATCTTCATGATCTAGTCCGGCAAAAGGATGTGATCCAATTAGACTGAGTAATGCGGGCTTCAATTCCACAACTTTTTTACTGGAAGGAGGAATGACTATGCTGTTGTAATGCTTTGGTCCTTTTTGATACGCATAGTCACCCAGAGTCCTCCTTTGTGGTCTATTTTCCTCTCCTCCTCTATCAGCCATATTTAGAGGTGACTTTACTAGTGACGGAGAATCAAAAAAGAAGATTTACTCGGTAGCTCTTCGGTTGTTTTGTTTATTTTTCCTTTATGGTAATTTCTAAATTAAATATCAATGTAGCTGCAAGAAATTTACCTCAAAAAGGAAAAAGAACAATCTTGCAATAATTTGTAAGTACCGAGGTTAAGGAAAGTAAAATAAAACAGAAGATAATTTATACAAAATTAAAAATAACAAAAGCAGAGAAAAAGTCCTATTCAACTGAAAAATTAAATTTGAAAAAACTGAGCGAGCGACTCAAGTCCCCGGCAACGGCGCCAGAAACTTGTTAGGATATTTTCCACGGCAAGCGTACCCTTCTATCGTTGTAAGTTTCGAATTTATAAGATCGTCTCCACAGGGACTTGAGCTTACTCAGTTAATCCAAATAGAATTAAACAGTTCAATAGTTATGTACAAGTAGGTCGAACGGATTTTTATTAGGTGATGCAAGTAAAATAACTAAACTTAACGAAAAATGAAAATATTTATAAGAAAGTGGGATTGGATTTCATCATTCTTAACATTCTATATTCAATTAATATTTACCACGCATAAATCATCGTCTATTCTTATTGATGCACACTAAGTTACCTTGAATCGATCCCTCGCATTCAAGTTTTAAGGATATTTTACCGCATATCGATCCCTCGCATATTTAAGTAAATACCCCAGCGTTAAGAACTATAATCGCGTGCTTTTATGTAATCAAAATGTTATGCCCTATTCCTAGCAATGTAACGTAATGAGTAAATTCATTCAGTTCAAACCCTAAGATTACTTTCCAGTCTCACTTAGGATTTAAGTTCGTGATACTAGTGATCAAGTAGGATCAAGCATTAAGCACAGAATGAAACTACCAATAAGAAATAAAACGATTCATGCATGAATATTAAAAGAAGTATAGGGTTAAGAAGATTACATCCAACCTCTAAGAAGCTAGCCAAGCATGGAGAGAACCTCCTCTCGGAAAGAGTTGCTGAACGTTCCCATCCTCGCTTCTCTCCGGCAGAGTTTTCACGCTAATCCTCACTTCTCTCACTTTCTTAACCTACTTAATACTAATATTTAAGAGCCTAACACCTAAGAACAAGCCCTAAGCAAGTAGGGAAGGAAAAACCCTCCAAAAGGCATGCCATTTCCTTCCAATCCATGGCCTATTTATAGGATTTGTGCACCAGCCAGCTTCACTCGCCCAGGCGGCTGTTTTTGCCTATGGGAGCTCACCTGGGCTAGCTAATATCATCTTCTAGGGACTTGGAGCTCGCCTGGGCAACCAAATAACACTATGGATGGTGGCCTGGGCGAGCTAATGATGAAGAATTCTTTGGGCTTTATGGTTTCTGGGCCTAATTTGCTTGTGGAACTTCCCATGCTTGATATGTACACCTTCCTTGCTTGCTTTGATCTTCCGGAAGCCTTGGAAATCCACGGAATCTATCAAATACACAACATGATTTGGATTAATCTTCCGAAACACTTTAAACACAAGTATAAGGTGCTAATTAACTAGGTTTAGGGAAATTTATAAGCTAAATGAAAGAAATCAAAAGATAAGTGCTAATATTTTAAACACGAAGTTAACTGAAATATGACACTTATCAATAGTATGCAGTATGCTTACATAAACAACAGTAGAACAAACATGAAAACGTGGATTAGTTGAAAGTAACCCTAACCGACCTCAACCAAAAAGTAACCTTACCTAAGATCGACCAAAAACATCCTTAACCAATGTCGACTGAAAATGCACTTACTAATGTCAGCCAAAAACTAGTCCTGATTGATGTCGGTCTAAAAATGTATGGACTGATATTTGTCAAAATTGCCCTGGTTAAGGTAGGCCAAAATTACATTAACTAAGATCGATCAAAAATAACCTTGATCAAGGTTAGTTGAAAATAGCTCTTAAATGAACATGTACTAAGTTTTCACTTTTTATCATTTAATAACTAAAATTGTAAAAAAAAATCCTTATAACATTTAAGTGAATATAAATTAGATATAACCAAATCCATTTAAATGGATTGGATCTTGAATCTAAATTGTTTTTAAAAAAATATGGATATAGATTTAAAATCCAATCCATTTAAATAGATATGGAATGGATATGGATTGGATTCTTAAAAATCCAATCCTTGCCCACCCCTAACCACCACTACTAAGGCCTTTTTCATCTTTGGAGACTCTACTGTAGAGTGTGGCAACAACAACTACATAGATACTATTCCTGAGAACAAAGCAGATTGCAAACTGTATGAACAACATGGTTTTTTCGAAGAACTCAAATGGACGATTCTCAAATGGCCGAGTCATGGTAGATTTTATAGGTATTCATTAACATCCTCTCTTCTTTTTTCAATGTTAAAATTTCAAATGGAGAACTCTATTGTTTTCACTAATAGTTAATTCAAAGAAAAATTATGTTTTTAATCTATTTATTTTTCTGAAATCTTATTTTTAGTTCCAAAGTTTTAAATCATTCAATTTAGTCTCTATACTTTATAGAAAATTTATCTAGTCCCTCTTCATAGATCGTTTGATGTGGCAAAGAGTTATTTTTTTTAAAAAAAAATGATTAAAATGGTGTGCTAATTTGTTTTATTTAAAAAAAAAAGAAGTTATTAATATGTTTGTTCTAAACACATCGAACCGTAATTTTTAAGGGCTTAATTTTTGTTTTTATTTCCATCATCATTCTTCAACAATTGTTACAGATTTGTTCTTACATGATTTTGTTTGTTTCTTCACTACTACACGGCGAGCTTTCTACGACGTGTTTTCAAAGACGGTTGTAGCAAAATCGTGTTTGAAAGAGAACCGGTGGCATTTTTGGAAATATTACGTTATTTTTTAATTCAGAAGGCTTTGGACGACGATAATTTTAACTAAATCCATCTTTGTTTAAGTGATTCAAAGATGGTTTCAACTTAACCGTCTTCGAATTAAAGGTCAACTTTTATTTGAACCCTAATGTGGCACTCGTGCTTTCCATCAGCCATTCCTCGCGCCCCTCCCCAAGGTCGTGCATGCTATTTCAGCCACTGTCGTTGGTAGCCTGCATCAATCAGTCAAAACGATGCCTCCATCACATCTCTGCAGTCCCAAAGGGTGACATTTTTTTGCGTTGCAAACAGAGAAAAACAAAGAATCAAGCTTCGTCAAAGTGTGTACCACACACAGTCTTTAAGATTTGGAAGCGCTTCTCACTTGTACACAATAAGAAGTCCTCTCAAATTTCAATTTCTCATTTGAAAATAATAAAACCTTAAAAGAAGGGTTGCAAGCAAAATGAGAAGCACGAAGATGTGGATGGTTTTGATGTGTATGACGGTGAGCTTTTTCGCTCGTATTGAATCACTATCCGTGACGGTGAATGACATAAGTGCATCTACGAGTACGTGCTTTAAGAGGGCAACACCGTTTCGGGGAACGTTGTTGTCGTCGACTATGACATTTTCTGGAGCTCCGATCACCCTGACATTGATTTCACGGTCAGTGTTATCTCTATCACTTTTCTCATCTAATCATTTGCCTTAATCACTTGCTAATTGACTCAATTATCAATTTACTAATGAGGTTTTGTTTTTAGGTGTTGGTAATAGTTGGCATTTGATTTTCTAAAGGGATTTTTTTTACATATTTATTATGAATAATAATTATGATGATCCATGTATGTACATAATTACGAATCCTAGTTTGATAAGCATGTTTGCTGGAGATATAGACAAAACTTAGATGCAGTTTAACAGGTGATTTTGGTCATATTCTCATAAGAATTGGAGTTTTATTTTGGTAATCCGCATAATAAAAGTTTGCACTTTGCATTAAAGATCAACATTGGCTACGTTGGTGAAACAATTATAACCGGAGAAGAGCAGTACAACACCTAAAACACTTATTTTTGCTTTAGAAAAATCAAATTTCTCATTTTTCAATAAAAATCATACATTTCAATGTAAATCTATGACTGAGATTAATTGAGACACCATCAATAACTTGGAATATGGAAAACATTCTCCATTCCTTTTTTGAAGTATTTGTGGTGAAGGGTTGCAAATTGATTGGCCGATAGTGGTGAAATAGGGGACTTAAAGGATATCATGCACATTTTACAAATGGATGGCCTTTATTTTATGCGCATAATTAGATAACGTTCAATTATTGTACATTAAGTTGTTGAAGACTCTTGTTGGTTAGTAACCTCTGCATGAAGGGCCATTTTGTGTAAAATCATGTTGTGCTAACTACTATTGTGGGAAGCACATTGGCAGCCATCTTTGGTTGTTGATTAGGCATGGCAGCGGGACCCGAATCGGTGGATACCTGTCCGAACCCACCCCGATTTAAACGGGGAAAATCGAGTTTATTTGTTTCGGGTTCAGGTTTTCCCCGATAGCAAAAGCAGGGGCGGGGCGGGTATGGGATTACTAGTATCCGCCCCGCACCCGAACCCGAACTCGCCCCGTCTTACTTAAATTTACAAAAATACCCTTATATATATATATATATAAGGATAAAAAATGAACCCTAAGTCCTTAACCCTCACCCTCACTCACTTCTCAGTTCTCACTCTCGACGACTGGGACGCTCACTCACGGCAGTTTCTCTCTCACTCACGATGCTGAACGACATTCACAGCTGGGGTGCATTCACAGCAAGTAACCATTGTTATTATCTTCCTGCATTTTTTTGGGTCTCATTTCTTCCCGAAACTTTCACCTCCAATCTCTTCACGTCCCTACGCAGAACCCTAGCATCTTCCTCCAATTCAAAGCTTTTCTGAGGCTTCACTATCGTTCGCATCTTCCACTTACTGAAAATAGAGCCTGAAAGCGTCGCTGGCATTGCAAAATAGCTTCTGGTTTTCTTTCTAGTTTACAGGTTCTTAAACTCTCGCTGGTTTTTTCGGTCTATGTACAGTGGGTTTATTGGTTACTTAGTTTTATTCATTCACAGATCTTTAGTTGAGAAGAGGTTTGCTACCGAGTGCTTGTGGAGCACTGCCTAAGGGAATAAAAATAGGAAGTGTTAAAGAAAATGCAAAGCAGTTATCGGACTGGGAATGCAATATTTAATATGTTCATATATAAATAATTATAAAAAAATAATTATAGTAGATGCTCTTAAACTTGTGTCGTTGTGCTTTTAGGGCTCTATTGACAATGTTAAGGAGTTATACAATGGCAGTGTATCAAAATTAAATTCTGATTTAATACAATATATTCATTTGGAAAAAGTTGCAAGGAATGTGTCTTCAATCTTGATATCTCATGTGGTTAAGATGTTTATATGACTTATTACTTAGTCTTTCTTCTTATTGGATTTCAGCGTGTCAAGGTCTACTGTATGAGTGATGATAGGAAATGTTATGCCAACTGTTTAGTTGCCTGAGATATGTTTGATAGCCTGTTATGTTTCAAAGTAATAGAAATTATTGAATTTTAGATATTTTTTTTATTCATTTTACTCCTCTTTGTGATAGAAATGTAATTGCTATATCCAGCTTATTTATCTACATAACAATTAAATACCACTATTTCCCCCATATTTTCTGTTCTTTGTTTTGGGTTCTTCTGATCCTCCTTTTGTTCTGTCTTTGGAAACCCTTGTAAGTGTCCAATTGAATGCATTGCCTTGAAGAAAAGCACTGGTTTCTATTTAATCATACTTCCACATTTTACAAACTTTTTATTTTCAATGAAATGTTCAACTGAAACTGCTTTAGTTAATCTTTACCTTTGTCATTCTGTGCTCACCCTTTTTCTTTTTTCTCTGCATAATGATATGCCTCTTATTTATTAGTTTGCATCTTATAAGAAATTTTTCATACTGGATTATTCTTCATCATTGTTTTGCCTTTGGTAATGTATTATTTTGTAGTCTAGCAACGACAAGGGCTTTGCATATGTTATTTAATTTTGGATATTTTCATTTTGTTCTTTAAGTTTCTGCATGCAAACTATTTTTAAAAGGATACATGAATTTGAAGATTAAGACAAATTATAATAATAGGAATATTATAATAGAGAAGTTGATCACTTTGACATAATTCTTTTAAGCAAAAGAACTTGTATATTGTTAACTTGTACATGTTTTAAAAACTGCTTACCCCCACCTCATCAGTTATACAAGTGGGTTAAAACTTGTGTTATTTTTATTATTTTTTGTATATCATTCATAACAATGTGGGTTAAAACTTTCGATCCACTTTGATAAATATTTATAATTTAACAAGATCATATATATATATATATATATTTATGATATACATTTTTATAGCTATGAATTTTATGTCACCATTATATACTTAATTTTGGGACAATATACATTTAAATGATATTGTATTTTGGGAGAAATTAAATATATTGGTCCATAATGATTTTAATTGAATTGATTGATTTTGTTATGTAATTTTTAAATTATGACCTCATAATTTTGAATGTGGGTTTGTTATTATTGTTTTGTTACCTAATTAACATTTTTGACTGATTTTTTCAAAAAAAACACATTATTTTTTATTTTATTCATTTTTAATCCAATAGCAGGGGTGGGGCAGAGCGGGGAAAACCTGACCCCCAGCGGGGACAGGGATGGGTCTGGGTTTTAAAACCCGACAGGGAATGGGGGCGGGGGCAGGTAGCGGTTTTAAAGGCGAGGACGGGGACAGAAAATGTAATACCCATCCCCGCCCCACCCCGTTGCCATGCCTATTGCTGATTGTATGATTTAATTGTGGCTTAACAGTAATTTGTCAGATGACCTGCCCAAATTTGTAAGTAGTATGTAACTTTAGCATTCTAGATATTCTAATTTTTCAATTATCTGCAGGTGACAACTGCTGCAGGGAATATTGTCCATAGTATCAAGGGAACCTCTGGTGACAAGTTTAGTTTTAAATATATAACACATGGAATGTATAAATTTTGTTTTCATAACCCTTCCTCAACACCTGAGATTGTTTCTTTTTACATTCATGTTGGTCACATCCGCTCTAAGCATGATCTTTCCAAAGATGGTAGGTTCTGTGTAAGCAGCTTTTCTTACTATATCCTACTATCCTAGTGCATGACATTTATGAAGAATGGTCCAAGTGTTGTGTTCCTTTTTCATTCTATTTTTTGGATTTCAAGGCTCCCCTTTAACTTTTATGGTTTGCATAGCATTTAGACCTAATTAATGTTAAGATTGCTGAGCTCAAAGAGGCACTAAAATCTGTTATAGCTGAACAAAAGTACTTGAAAGCCCGTGATGCAAGGCATCACTATAGTAAGTGGTTTTCTTTTTTATTAGCTGGCTCTGTTTCAGTTAGGGAAATTTTATCTAGTAGTCATGATATTATATCTACATTTGTAGAATTTATAAGGAGATAATGGTGATTTTTTTTTTTTGCATTTCCTTTATAAGGTTATATTTGGTTGGAAAAATGGTGTTTAGCATAAAACAATTTTGATTTGATGGATTTGTTATTATGTTTTCATTAATGAATTTTGTTGTCATTCAAATAATTATCCAATGTTAGTGGAAGTAGTGGATGTGTGTGATGTTTTAATATGGAGTCAACCTATAGGGAATCTCACTGCTCCTTCCTTCTCTAGTGTATGTGGATATTTATTGTCAGGTAATCACTGAAGATATGTACCTTTCTTTTCAGCTTGCTTGGACATGTTATAACTTCTACCAATCAACTCCAACAAAATTGGATGGAGAGAACTATTGCTTCGATAGATCATACAGAGGCATTCTATATGTGCTTTTTCTCAATTGAATGCTTATCTTATTTTCGTAGGCATTACGTGTTGAAAATTCTATTGTTTTTTAAGTAAAAGCCATATTTGTCAGCAGGAGACTATTGAGTTTAGCTTAATGAATTTAGTGTTTTCAAAATAGCTTATAATCAAAACCATATTAAGAAGGCTTTTGAAAAAAGAGAGCAATTATTCACAACAATTATAGCAATTTATATTTGTTTAAATTTTTCTTAGCAATTTACACTAAAAGCAAAACCAAACATGCTGAATTAATATTTCATTTATTGTAACAGGTCTTCATAGATACTGTCGCTGCCTGGATGATAATTGAAATTCTTTGTATGTCACGGGTTTTCAAATTGAATCAGTTTGCATGATTATATTGCTGGTCATATTATTCTTAATGATAAGATTTTGAGAGAGTATTCTACTCATTATTTTTTCTTTCATTTCATAAAATAGGAGTTACATAATGATACGAGGAAGTGCAAGGAAGAGTTCAAAGAGTTTGAGAAACTACTTAAACCAGTTACAAGCACAAATCCAACTGACGAACATGTCAAGCATGCCCCAAATGATGGTGCCTTTGGCCATGCAACAACAACTTCAGATGACAACGCTAGCAAGAATGGGTGCTAGTGGGTTTGGCATGGGAATGGGCATGGTGAACATGAACATATCAGCAGCAACCCAACAATTAGGACATTCCCCAACTCATTCAACCAACGACAACTACAGTTTGTGCTCCACCATCTGCCACTGCCCCTATGTTTATTGCCCCTTCCTTCTATGATTTATGGCTTGCTACTCACTCACTTTTTACCTTCCTCACTTCCTATTTCTACAATTATTCATTTCTTTTTACCCAGTGTATGTCTGACATTTTTATTTGTCTTTCCTAGTGATGTAAATGTATTAAATTAAATAATTTTTCTTGTATTTATGAATATGATATGTTGAAGAAGTTTGAAGTTAAATGTAGAAGACATGGTTGACCTCACTTCTTTCCTTGACTCTACAATTGGATGCAAAGTATAATTCAGGTATACTATATAATGGTTCCAATGGTTGAATACAACTCAGTCAGGTATACTATATAATGCACGTGTAGTCTGATTGAGCACTAGAAATAGATTGCTTCTTTCTGACCTCTGCCTTCCTTTTATTATTATCAGGGAAACAAATGAGTAGCTACCATTGCCATGGACGAAACAATAGAACTATATATGAATTAAGTCCCAAGGTTCTAATATGCATTCTTTATATATTTATTTTTAACTTCTTTTTGTGCTTGTTTTCAATTTCAATTTATTTTTATTATGGAATCTGGTCAACTAGTAATTATTCCAAGTGGCAAATGTGGGTCATGTCTAAATTTTTATGTGTGGAAAATTTAAATTATGTAAAACAAAGTCTCCCAAGACAATTTTACAATCATTTTAAAAGCTTATTGGTGTCCTGAGATTTATTCAAGTTTCTTCTTTAGGTGCATTTCCTTCATCTCCATCTAGTATACTCAGAACTAAAGCAGTTGCTAAGGAAATGATTTTAAGGGAACTACTTGAGGTACATTTAATTTTCTCACTGTCTAGACAAGTATCAAGTTGTTGGAACTTCTTACGAGTTAAGAGCCATTTATTTTGCATCCTAATTTTGTTTCAATAAAATGGAGACAAAATCATCCAGTTCCTTTAGAAATTTGGTGGACCAATCAGTGGTGAGTGCTTGCCCTTATCCATGTCTGTGGTGTACTTAAGTGCCTTGGTTCAATAAAATGCCTTGTTTTTACCTCCATACTTCTTTTTTAGTTTATATGCATATGCATGTTAGACACAGTACATATGCTCAGCTGTCATGTTTTTAAATCACTTTGTTTTTCTCTCATTTTGTACTCTGTAAATTTTTAAATAAAGTACATCTCTCTAATTTAGTGAAATTGCCAAGGTATGCTCTTTCCACTGCTTATAACATCATAAATAATGTTCTTTTGGTTAATGATATTGGTGTTGCAGGCCTAGAACACACAAAATTTATCGGAGCTAAGTCTTAATGGCCCTGTTGGACAAGTTTATGCACTTGTTGTGAATAATGATATGCTTTATTTTTTGATGTAGTATTCCTGATTTCTTGGATCATTAGTTTTCTGCTCTATTCCATTTTTTTTAATTGATGAAGAATGACTGAAGAAGTTCAAATTGCGTATGCATATAGTTGATTGATACTTACCTATAGTTTCTAGTTATTTATAAACATTGTGATTGACAATGATATTTCCTGTAGACATTCACAATATCATAGAATTTAGACATGATGGCCAAATGATTTATTTGATAATTGATAAGATTATTTATTTTCTTGGGCTAAAATAATCTGAATCATATATGGTGTATGTCTATGCATATAGTTGCCATAGAATAATTTTTGTGTTATAGCATGCTCTTTTAAGGACCGTGATGGTATGTTTCTTTTCTCTAAGTTGCTAATGAAACAACCAATTTTATTAACCTCTTTGTTACAATTCCTTACTTTTTGCCCCCAAATATTCATATGCATATCTTTTTTAACTTCAGTTTTGGACACTGCCTCAGAGATGTGGCTTGTAATATACTTATTGGTTTCTATCTTACAAAATGTCTAATTAATCTAATGTCATGTTGGACTATTAGTAAAAATTACAGATCCTGGAAGACATTATCTTATGGGCATATTTTCTTCTATCATTTGTTAGTCTATTTTTCCCTAGAAGTAGTTTTCTTCTTTTTTCCTTTTCATATTTTCTCATGTTTTACTCTTATACATTTATGTCTTCAATTGCTTGGCTTGTGTTGTATTTGTTTCAACAAGTTAAACATGACACAATTTTGTGGACATCTTACAAGCCGGCAAATAAATCTGCGGGAATGGAATCTAGAGATAGTGACATTGATTTCGGATTTTGACTTAAAAACCATCTTCGAAACATGTAAAAGACACAAAAAAAATAGGATCAACAAAGACAATTTTAAGTCAAAATCTTCTTTGTATATAAACAAACAAAGACGATTTTGACTTAAAAACCATTTTCATAGGCATGTTAGAAAAAAGAAAATAAAAGGATCAACGAAGACGGTTTTAAGACAAAACCGTCTTTGTATATCAACAAACAAAGACAGTTTTCATAGGCATGTTAGAAAAAAAAATTAGGATCAACGATGATGGTTTTAAGGAAAAACCGTCTTTGTTTGTTTATATACAAAGATGGTTTTGCCTTAAAAATCGTCTTCGTAGGCATGTTATAAAAAATAATAGGATCAACGAAGACAGTTTTAAGGAAAAACCATCTTCGTAGCCATGTGAGAAAGAAAAAAAAATAGGATCACACAAAGACGGTTTTTATAACCGTCGTCAAATCTAATAGTTTTCAATGACACGCGCAGCAACAACGGTTCTACAACTGTCGACGTAAGAGGTTTAGAACCGTCGTCATTTGCCTATTTTATAGTAGTGCTTGATCAGTGCTTCAAAAAACCTGCATGGTAGATAGGCACTGTAATATATTTGTCATGTAAAAAACGACATTAACATCATATGTGAGTTAAAAGGGACTAAAAACAAGTTCTCTATAAAGTACAAAAACTAAATTGGGTTGATAATATGAAACTACTCGTACTAAAAACAAAATTTCATGAAAAAATAGAGACTAAAAACATATTTTTTCCTTAATTCAATGATATTTTATTTTAAAGGATATCATTAGTTACGTTTTTAATTAGTTACTTAATTCAAAAGTTCTATGTTCCTATTGAACCTTGTTTTAGTTATTTTTCTCTTCATTTTTCCCCTCTTCCTTTCAACCCTCTTTTATTTTAGCTTATTTTTCATCTCTTTTGTCTTATTTTCACTTTTTTTTCTTCCCCTCTCCCTTTCTCTTTCTTTGTCTTATTTTCAATCTATCATTGGGTACATCAACCACCGGCCTCAATTAACTTAGGTTAAAGGTGTTGTTGATGTTGATGTTGATATATGTTTTTCCAGTTGTTTTTGGTATACTAAGTTTTAAAAGTTTTTTAAATATATTATTTTGGTACTTTATTCAACTTTTCGTTATAAACATTAGTGTTCTGTTAACTTTTAAATTTTCAAATAGTTTAATACAACTTTTGGTCCATTATGTTTCGCAGTTGTTTCACTTTGTTATATCATGTTTTAAAAGTTTCACTCTAGTTCTTTATATTTTTGAAATGTATCATTTTGGACCTTTTTTAATTTTCATTAAAAACGTTAGTGTTCATAAGTGCTTTAAATTTTAAAATAGTTAACATAGTGATGACTAAAAACCAACACTATCTTTTTTTATTGAAAAATTAAAAATCACTAAGTAAATGAAGAAAAGATAGATTTGAACCGCGAACAACAACAACATTCACTCTCATATTATTATTATTCAATTTAATCATTTAATAACAATAATAATTTCATTCACAAATTATGTGCAATCACAATGGGTAAGGGTCCCTTCTCCTTCCATCGCTTTGCCTCTTGTCACCGAACCAAAAAGCCCCATGTCCACCCCCACTTCCGTCTCCGTCAACCTCCCTAAGTTGTCAGAATTGTCGCCTCATCTAATGACAACAATTGTCTCATCTTCGCCGCCAGCAACAGTTCATTGAGGAAGGTCAAGAAGAAGACCAACAACTCCTGGTTGTGGATGAGGTTTTTGACCGATAGGGCCAGTCATAATTATCTTCCAATGAAACACACATTATGTTTTAAAAGTTTTATTCTGGTCCTTTATGTTTTTGAAATGTATCATTTTATTCTTTTTTTAAAATTTAAAAGTTAATAGAATTCTATTGCCGCGATGGAAACATGTATGCATTATTTGTTTAAGATTTCTTGATGATTCAATATGATGCTTCCGGGGTTTTATTGGGTGATGGTTTTCACCATAAGGATTAGGAATTAATTTTTCAACAATTGGTATCAGAGCCATTATCATATTGAATTATCGGGAAAGTATTTGTTAATCCATGAATATCATGATGTTCTAATTCTGAAAACAATTTATTATTTTTTGTTTCATTAAAAAATGATAATTTGTTTTAGCAAAATTGAGATTTCGTGAACATTTTGTTGCTAATGGGAAGACAAGTCTTCCCCCTAGTCCTTACAAGCTTGCAGTAAGCCTTTGAAACAATGTTTCTTTTTTTTCTTTTTATTTATTTATTTTTTGGATAAAAAAATGAAAATAGGGAGCAGTAATGGAATGACGCTGGAAGCGTGGTGATTGTGGTTACTATTCCTACGAGCTATTTGAATTTTCTATTTCAATTTTTTTTTGGATTAAAAAAAAATTGTGAGAGTTAGTTATACTGAGTGGTGGACGTGTCATGTTGTTTCACTGCCATCTTGCTTTTGTTTTTTTGCAAAGTAACATACTAGTATTTGGTTTTAGAAAAATAATTGTTATTAAATAATAATTTATTATCGGGAATGACATTCAATCCATGATATAGTTTGGGTAATTTTATTATAATCTAATTCAGAAAATTAAGAGCAATAAAATTAAGGAATTAAGACATTTAATTAAATAAAATAAACCTTTGGTTTATGTTTGTTTTATTTAATTATTATTGCTTTTAATTGTCTTGTATTTCATAATAAATTGGTTGAAACAATATTGTTGCCAAAGTAACCTCCGTTGTGGATAATCCTTTATTGTGAGGTATAAAGATGAGTATATTTGTTATTTATACGAATAATCATCGGTCCAAAGGAAGATTATTATTTGGTCAAATAATATATATACATGTGATAATAAATATGTGACGATTATAAAGATTTTCATGTAAGAAATAGTCGGTCCAAAGGAAGACTGTAGCTTGACAGAATTTATTGTCAATGTTTTATTACTGCGTTGAGAGTATCACTTACAAATTGATATTTTTGGTCCAAAGATCAAATGTTAATGTTGTGCTAGGTATCTTATAAACGGGCCCACATTAATTTGGATTGTTTGTTAATGTCATGTATATGCATTTTATTTTAATTATGCATTTGGTATGGCATGGATATTAAATGTTATCTTATTTGTTCTCTATACAATTTCTGCTAATATTGTTAATTATGTTGCTCAAGTGAACATGATTCTTATATTGAACAGGATGAACTTTAAATTATGGAAAGAGAATGTGGAAATTGTTCTTGGTTGCATGGATCTAAACCTTGCGCTAAGGATGGAGAAACTCACTTTCACTCCAGAAAATCCAAATTTGGATTACATAGAGAAGTGGGAGCGCTCTAATCGCATGAGTCTAATGATCATGAAACGCTCCATTCCGGAGAACAATATAAAGCCGAAGTTGAGCTTCAACTTGGCAAGAAAATTAAGGCTATTAGATTTGACTGTGGTGGTGAATATTATGGTAGATCTGATGGATAAGGAGAACAACATCAAGACCCTTTGCTAACTTCCTAAAGGAGTGTGAAATTGTCCCCGTAATATACAATGTTAGGCAAACCTAGCATGAATGGTGTTGCAGAGAGAAGAAATAGGACTCTTAAGGATATGGTGAGAAGCATGATTAGTCATTCTTCTTTACCTGAGTCACTTTGAGGAGAAGAATTAAAGACTGCAGTTTATATCCTTAATAGGGTTCCAACTAAGGTAGTGACCAAAACCCCCTATGAGCTATGGATAGGAAAGAAACCTAGCATAAGGCATTTACATATTTGGGGTTGTCCAGTTGAAGTAAGGCCTTATAAGCCAAATGAAAGGAAGTTGGACTCAAGAACTATTAGCTGTTATTTTGTTGGATATGTTGAACGCTCTCGGGGCTTCAAGTTTTACGATCCTACTACGAGATCATTTTTTGAAACGGGAAATGTGAGATTCCTTGAGAACGTTCACTTTGAAGGGGAAGATAAAGTAAGAAATGTTATATTTGAGGAAGAGAATTTTGTTTCTTTTCATGACGTTGTCGTCATTCAAGATGCAACTCCAGTACAAATAATTAATGATCAGGCTCTTATTCCTAACATCATTCCAGAATAAGACATAAACTTCCCCAATAGTAGCTATGGAACAAAGTCAACAACCTCAAGAAGTGTCATTAAGAAGATCGACTAGAGATAGGAGAAGTGAAATTTCAGATGATTATATTGCTTTTCTCCAAGAGCATGATAATATTTTAGGCTTAAAGGAAGATGCTCCAATCAACTTCCAACAAGTCTTAGATAGATATAATGCTCATAAGTGGATTGATGCCATGAAGGATGAGATGAAATCCATAAAAGACAATGACGTTTGGGATCTTGTCGAATTACCTGAAGTTGTGAAACCTATTGGTTGTAAATGGATATTTAAGACCAAATTAAGACCAAAAGGGATTCAAAAGGTAACATTGAAATATATAAGGCTCATCTCGTTGCTAAGGGTTTCACTCAAAAGGAAGGCATAGACTATAAAGAGACTTTCTCTCTAGTTTCTTCGAAAGACTCTTTTAGGACAATTGTAGCACTTGTGGCTCATTTTGACTTAGAGCTACATCAGATGGATACTAAGACAGTGTTTCTCAATGGCAAAATTGATGAGACAATTTATATGACCCAGCTAGAAAACTTTGTTTATAGAGATTCAAAGTCTATGATTTGTAAGTTAAAGAAATCCATCTACGGTCTCAAACAAGCTTCTCATCAATGGTATCACAAGTTTCATCAAGTTATAATTTCTTATGGTTTCGAGGTGAACATGGTGGAAGATTGTGTATATCATAAATTTAGTGGTAGTAAATTTATCTTCCTGATTTTATATGTCGATGATATATTACTTGCTAGGAACGATATGGGCTTATTGTACGAAACCAAAAAATGTCTCACTAAGAATTTTGAGATGAAAGATCTTGGTGATGCGTCTTTTGTATTAGGAATTCAGTTACTCTGAGATCATTTTTGAGGTATTCTTGTGTTGTCACAAAAGAGCTATATTGAAAAGATTTTGGAAAGATTTGGCATGAAAAATTGTACATCAGGAGATACGCCCGTATCTAAAGGAGATAAGTTTAATTTCGAACAATGTCTAAAGAATAAACTTGAGACTAAGGAAATGGAAAAGATTCCCTATGCATCAGTTGTAGGAAGTCTAATGTATGCTCAAGTTTACACTCGTCCTGACATAGCATTCATAGTGGGAGTATTTGGTAGATACTTGAGTAACCCAAGGATGGATCATTGGAAAGCAGCTAAAAGGGTTGTGTCATTTAAAGAGAACAAAGGATTACATGCGCACATATCGGAGGTAAGATGAATTAGAGATAATCGAGTATACTGACTCTGATTTTGTTGGATGCCAAGATAGTAAAAGATCCACATCAGGTTATGTCTACATGTTGGCTGGAGGAGCTACTTCTTGGAAAAGTGTTAAGCAGACACTTGTAGCTTCCTCTACTATAGTCGTTGAATTTGTAACTTGTTTTGAGGCATCCAATCATGGGGTATGGCTGCGAAATTTTGTCACAGGACTGCATGTAGTAAGTGGTGTTGAAAGGCCACTAAAGATTTATTGTGACAAAAAGTCAGCAGTATTGTACTCCAACAATAACAGAAACTCTTCAAAATCGAAGCACATCGATATAAAGTTTTTGGTTGTTAAAGAAAGAGTTCAGAGTGCTCAGATTATCATAGAACACATAAGGACAAACTCCATGCTTGCATATCCACTTACTAAAGGCTTAGTGCCTAAGGTTTTTCACGAGCATACTGCTCATATGAGTGTTATTTTGTTTGATGACACTATGGTTTAGTGGGAATTCTTTATGTTGGTGTTCCATGTAAAAACGTTTATATGGTTATTTTCTGCAGAATAAAGATTTGATGTTATTTTCCCTCTGAATGTATATTTTGTATTTATGTTTCTGCTTTGTGTATGCGAAAAATTAAGGATTGATCCCATAAGGACTAAATAAGGACCGGTTGGAAATAGGCATGGTAGAGATCACATTGTATGTAATTTTCATGTCACTCATCCATACTTGATCTATGTTGTTGAATATTGGTGTGATGACCATGGAAGGTTTAGTTACGCCTAAGAGTGACAAAAGCCGCCATGATCTCATATTGATATAGGAGATGGACCAGATTGTATCTAAGGAGGAATCTAAGGATAAATAGCATATAGTTGCACACTAAGGATATATGATATAATTATCTCAAGTCAATATGTAGCTCAAGTGGGAGATTGTTAGGAAATTAAATTTTCTAACAGTATTATGTGTTACATATTGTATTAATAATTATATTATGCTATTTGATATATATCGGATAAATTGAAGTGATCAATTAAATATGCCTAAATAGATTCCTAAGTAAATATGGGATAAATGAGTGGATACCAGTGTTTGGCCAATTAGGTTTAATGGGAGCTTACTGGCCCAACAATAAACATTATATATAGGATTATGTTTCCCAATATGTCAAATTAAGCTTCTTTTCTTTCTTTCCCAACTAGAGAGAATACCCTCTTAGGAGTGATTTGACTGAGGAAGACTAAAGCTCATAACGAAAAGCTAAAGGCTAGAAGATTAAAGATAAATCACTGCTGTGATGGAAACATGTACGCATTATTTGTTTAAGATTTCTTGATGATTCAATATGATGTTTTTAGGGTTTTATTGGGTGATGTTTTTCACCATAAGGATTTAGGAATTAGTTTTCCAACTTTTATTTAATTAGCGTAGGAAGCAATGATTACATGGGTGGTTATTTTTTAACCCAAAAATGCAAGAAAGCTTAAATCCTCAACAATTTGTTGGGATATTCATTAGAAACTTGACATAGGCAATCCAAGTAAGATCGTATTAGCCGCAAAATTAAGAATGATGTACCAATTTAGTCCCTAAATTTCTATTCTATCTTATTGTTATTTTAATCTTTGAAATTAAGAAAAATTCAAATAAGTCTCTAAAATTTTTTTAGGACGTCATTTAAATTCCTAAAATTAACCTTTTTTCTCATTTTGTCCCTACTCTAGGGGTTTAAGTCATAATAAAAACATGTGTTAAGGACCCAAATGCAAAAGTGATTAATTTCATGGACTTAAAAAAAATCCTAATCAAGATACAAATTCAGGGATTAAATTGATCATTTACTCATAGAATTAACTCAACTAAATAAAGCCCAAGATAACTTTCTCAATAATCAAAAAGTTATTCTCATTTTGTGTGTACAGACTCTACATGAGAAAGGGCTAGAAAGTTTGGATTTTTAGGTTTGTATCCTTTGGGTTGCTTGCCAGCACTTAGAGCTCTAAACCTGAAAACCAACAAAAGTGGTTGTTTTGAAGCAGCTTATGCTCTTTCTCTAGCACATAATAAGGCTTTGGGTAATGTTCTCACAAGCCTCGAGCATGTCTTTGAAGGATTCATGTACTCTAACTCTTTCTATGATTGGCTTCATGATAGAATACATAACCCCACACAATATGGTATGTATTGTAATTTGCAGCAGATTAATTAATATTCCTAACTACCATTAATATTATCAATCACAATTAATACCCAATGGAATTTTGAACTTTTTGGAAGGTTTTAAGGATGGAATTGATGCTTGTTGTGGAAGTGGACCATATGGAGGCATCTTCACGTGTGGTGGTACAAAGAAAGTTAAAGAGTACAGCTTGTGTGACAATATTGAAGAGTATGTATGTTGGGAATCTATCCAAGGAATAGAGAAGATCAAGGAGCAATTCTCTAAGATATTATGGAATGGACCACCTTCCTCAGTAGGACATTACAATTTTAAAAACTTCTTCAACAATGAGATGATGATACTCAATATTACTGATGTAGTTGATGCCCCAGAAACTCAACAAGGACACTTTCCCTACTGAGTTTATTAAAAAAAAAAAAAGTAAAGCAACATTTTTATTATTTGTATGGTATATGAAAAGTTTGTGACATGGTTAGGTTATAGATGCACACTTGCATGTGGAGTGGAGCCCGGTTCGATCATTATGTTTTATAATTACCTTTCAGACAATTTATACTTTTAAAACTTAAATTTTAATATCTTTTCCAGAAGTATCACTTTTTACATAGTTTTATTTATCTACTTCTATACTAATTCTAAATACATAGTTGGATGCTTTGTGTTGGCCTACATATGTCTTTTGTGTTGGGAGTTGTTCCTTCCTTCAATGATTGGTGCAAGACTCAAGCTTGGTGAAAGTTTCAAGGTGTTAGAACTCTCACTTGGTGCAAGGATCAAGGATCATACCCTTTGAGTTGTTCAATGTTTCTCCATAATTGATGATATAGAAACTTTCCTTATCTCCTAGATGATCTAGAATCTTCCCTCCTCTCTTAAATGATCTAAAATCTTTCCTCTTCCCCTGAATGATATAGAACCTTCTCTCCTCTCCTGGATGATCTAGAACCTTCCCTCCTCTCCTATATAAGGATAACTTATGTGAGAGTTGTGAAGTAAGAAAGAAAGAGAAATTTTGAGAATACCTCTAGAGATAAGTTTGAGAGTAAGACCTCTTTAGGGAAGTTTGAGTTAATACCACCATTGTAGGTGAGATTTGAGTGTACCACCATTTGTTGATGAAGTTTGATATTTTGTACTCATTATTTTCATAGTGGAAGTTTGATTCTGGATTAGTGTCTCATGGGTTTTTACTTTTTTAGATTGAGGAAGGTTTTTCCACGTTAAAAGATTGTTGTGTTCTTCTCTTATTCTCTCCTTTGTGCATTTTTATTTTTGCTTCCGCATTGAATTTGAGGGACCACGTCCCAACATTTTGTACCTGCTTAAAATTGGGGTTCTTGATCACCAAAATTGTAGCAAAATAATTGAGTTTTCTTCCTTTTTCAAGAGCTGATGTCAACCACAAACATAAGGGGAGACCTGAAAACACAAGTCCTTTGAGGGCCTTGTTTGATTAAAAGAGAAAAATATAATTGATGAAAATAGAAGAGAAATAATTTTAAAAAAAGAAATAAAGTGATTATTACTTAATTTAAGAAAAATAGGTAAAAATAGAAAAAAAAATTATAAAAGTACTGTATCCTTAATGTGTGTATATCCAATCACGTAACGAGAGAAAAATGTAGATGAAGTAGTGACTTATATCAAAATTAATTTTCAATTATTTGACTTATATCTGATAAGAAAAAAAATGTGTCTTGTTTCCTTCCGCGCATCCTTGTTCTTGTCGTCAGAAACAAAGAGAGCCTGGGCTCTCGTGACCATATAGACAAATCCATATTTTATCATTTTATGTACGTGCATAAATGATTGATTTCATGTAATTATCCAAAACATTATTCCAGACGGTCATATAGTCATAATAACTATATTCTTGAGGAACAAACGATCTTAGAATCTCTTGGTCTTATGTAAGGGTTGTCCCCAATCTATATCTAATAATACATTAAGAATATTGACTTTTGAGAATTGGACTACACCATTATTGTCTTCATTATGAACTAATTCTATTGAATCGATATCAATAAGAATGAATTCATAAAATATTCTGGTTTTATGGATATTTGGACAAGGGTATGGAAGATCTTTAGGAAATATTTTATCAGCTAATCAGTTTTAGCCAATGTTTTTCAGCTATTATAATGGATATGGTATTTTCTTTTTTAATGTAATCAGGATTTGTATCTGTATTTGTTTGGAAAGTCTGAGTATTGGCTAATTTTGAAGAAGGAGCAAGTTTATCAAAGTCTCTAGGTCCTACTAAGGTATTAATATATTGTAAAGGGGTATATTTATTGGTAGTTATTGGAGATCTTACCAAGTGGGAGAGTATATTTGGTCTGATATTAGGATTGGTTATAAGCCTGAAATTTCCAGTATTTGCCAAAGGCATTATTGATTTTCCTTAAGCTTTATCGGATTCCAGTGGGGATCCATATTGTTCTTTGGTCAACGGCTTTTTATCTAATTTCTTACTCATTCTGATCCTGTAAAAATTCTCTTGTTAAGAAATCTGGTAAAAAATTCTTATCTCCTTTAATATGTTCAATCTCAAAATCAAAACAAGAAAGTAAAGATTGTCATCTAGCAAAAATATGTTTTGAAATCAAATTTTTAACATCTTTTTGTAAAATCGAAGGAGCTGCTTTACAATCAATCCTTACCAAAAACTTTTTATTAAATAAATCATCTTGAAATTTTTGTAAACATAAAACTATTGAAAGTATTTCTTTTTTAACAATAGAGTATTTTTTCTGAGAAGGATGCCAAATACCCGAATAATATATGACAACTTGTTCTTTTGAGATAAGAGAGACTCTCTATTTAAGAATACCCCCATATCCTATTTCAGACGCATCTGTTTCTACAATCAAGAAAGCTGAAGGATCTGGGATACCTAGACACAGGAGTTTCTTAGCTATATCCTTAATGTCCCTAACAGCTTTAGTCATTTCTTCAGACCAATATGGAGGGGTTTTTCTAAGTCTTGCATATAATGGAGTACACTTGATCCGAATATTTGGTATAAAGTCTGCTATATAATTAATACATCCAAAAAATATTTGTAACTGTTTTTTTATCTTTAATTTCATTTGAAAAATTTTCTGTAAATTCTATCGATCTTTGGATTGGAATAATAGTTCCCCTGGTATATTTCATATCCTAAAAACCTAATTTTAGTTTCAAATATTTTTATTTTTCTTTCTGAAATAACTAACCCATTTTGTTTTATAATGTCTATGAATTTTTCTAAATGTTCTATATGTTGATTAATACTTTTTGAATAAACTAATATATCATGTAAATAGACTATAGTTGATTTGAAAAATCTTTTGTATACATAACAAAGTTATTCTGAAATTCAAAAATTATACATACATGAATAATATCTGTTTTATATTGAACTTTTAAATGACAAGAAATCATAGTTATAAAGTTATAAAACTTACGAAGATATTCTTGAACATAAGAGAGTAAGAAGATCAAGAGGATGATCAGAATACGAAAGCTAAATAGAGAAATTTTTGCTAGTAAGGAAAAAATATATGTTTTTGCTCTAAAACGTTAATGCCTTCTTCTTTATTTACATGGCTATTTATAGAATACCAGAATCTCGAATGCTATTCTGGACTTAAACTATATTTTACAAACAATCTACTGCATACTCTTATGAAAGTTAACACTAAATAAAACTATTACTTATAACATTTAAATTTAAGAGTATTTTTAAATTAAAATTAAAATTTATAATAGTATTAAATATGATTACCACTTTCCTTAATCTTAATAGTTTATACTAAATTGTGTATATATAGGACCAAAAATAATATTAACTATCCAAGCAATACATTTGATGACCTAGTTAGAGCAATACATAAATTCTACCCTATCCTAGCATAAATAACATTGGTCTTTGATGGCAAAAGAACCCAAATAAAAAAATTTTAATAAAAAATTATTAATTTGGGACTATTTTTAAACTATTTACCAATATAGGACAGTAAGACACGTCCATTTTGGGCGTGACTGGTCACGTCCATATGAGGTGTGACTCCCCCCATTACACCACGTGTCCGTTGTGCCACGTGTCACGCATCCATGCATCGGTGGTGATATTTTACGTAAACGGTCATAATTTTTGATAGAAATGTCCCATGGAGGCGTACGATATGTTAAAACGCTCGAAATTGAGAGGGGAAGCCATGCGCAAATTTTTGGAAGGGATTTGATCCACTATTTTTTCCAAAAAATGCCTCTAAGTGCCTCAAAATTAGGATTTAATCTTTAGTCATCCAAAAATTTCCTTCTTTTCTACTTTTTTAATTATTAATTAGTTAATTTAATGCTATTTTTAATTTTTTTAATTACTTATCTTAATTTCGAGCGTTTTGACATATCGTACACCTCGATCGGACATTTTTATCAAAAGTTAGACCATTTGAAGGACATATCGTACGCCTTTGTAATTTTTTTCAATATTCTAAATTTTTATATGGTTTTGTTTAATATTTTTTGGATTTTTTATATAAATAATTTTTAATATAAATTATCAAACAGTCATAATTTTTTGGTGAATGAATGTCTCTTGATTATTTATTAACAAAACTTACAAAACAACAATTATTATTTTTATACTGAGTTTAATTATCATGATCTTGTACAAAATAATTTATTTGCTTTAATCCCTTATGCTTTCATTCAACTATAAACTATAATATACCAAAATATTTTAACTTTTTAACCAGTAATTTTGAATTTTTGTGTTAATACCAAAAAAATTATTATTCATAAAAATATAGATATGATCTTTACAAAAAAAAATATCTATCAAATATAATAAGTTTATTGATTTTAATAAAACTTATTTTAAAATATTTATAATCAATAGTATAAAAACTTTTACATAAACATATTAATGTAAATATAAAAAAGGGTCAAGACCATGAGCAGTATCACAATTCACAAAGCTCACTTATTGTATAATCTTATAATTAGTCATATCTGTAGTAAACTATTGAAAATATTTATTAGGATTATGCCTTTCTATGTAGGAGTAATTAAAAGGAAAAACAATTAAGTTAAATAAATACAGATTTGAAAGGGAGAAAATAAAGAAAAAGAAACGGCGTTAAGTAGTAGATATGAGATAGATTATGCTAGAGTGTACAACGAGTAAGAAAATAAGAGGATATGTGGTAGAGGGGAAGGAGTGGGAGGGTGCAAATAGAAATAGAATGATGCACCCACTATTCCGCAAAAGAACCCAAATAATAGTTTTTTAGTATCGGAAAATATTAAACAAAACCATATAAAAATTTAGAATATAAAAAAAATTACAAAGGCGTACAATATGTCCTTCAAATGGTCTAATTTTTGATAGAAATGTCCGAACGAGGTGTACGATATGTTAAAATGCTCGAAATTCAGAGAAGTAATTAAAAGAAAAAAAAATAGCATTGAATTAACTAATTAAATAATTAAAAAATAGAAAAAAATGGAATTTTTGGATGATTGAATCTTAATTCCTAATTTGGAGGCACTTAGAGACATTTTTTGGGAAAAATGGTTGACCAAGGGGATTTGCCCAAGGCTTCCCCTCTTAATTTCGAGCATTTTGACATGTCGTACGCCTCCATCAGACAGTTCTATCAAAAGTTATGACTGTTTATGTAAAATATCACCACCAATGCATGAATGCGTGACACGTGTCGCAGCGGACACGTGGCGCAATGGGGGAGTCACGCCCAGATGAGGCATGACCAGTCACGCCCAAAATGGGCGTATCTTACTGCCTCAAATTAGTAAATAGTTTGAAAACAACTCTAAATTAGTAATTTTTTATTAAAAAAATATTATTTGGGTTCTTTTGTCGGTCTTTAATTCCTGTAACTTTTTGTTAGTCTTTGTAGTCTTTTAAATATTTTTAGGGGCGAAGGAACTTGGCCCCTGGACATAATAGTCATTTTCACGTGTTCGTCTAAATTAGGTGCCAAAATATGCAAAATTTTAAAAATTGGGTGACAAAATATAAAAAATAAACGTGAATTACGAACATTAAGTGGCAAAATGTATCAATTTATACTAAAATTCACAAAAATTTTAAAAGTAAATGGTGAAAATACAGCAATATTAAACCTAAATATTTCTTTTAAAACACAGGTTTGAAAACCAATACTATAGTAATCTGTCCAAACCTATAAAGATGTTATTCCTAAACACATTTTACATCACTATATTTTTTTATCAAATTTGTAGACATATTTTATCAAGTTTTCCAAACTTTAGAATCAAGTTTGTGAGGGCTAATTTTGAAAAATAATACAATTTAATTAATTATTTAGCAAAAGGGGGCGTTTTTCAAATTATTTAGGAATCTGGGGTCACCTAACACGCCCAGGCTAGGCGTGTTTAAACACGCCCAAGCTAGGCGTGTTTAAACACGCCCTAGCCAGGCGTGTTTAGGCCCCCTTCCCCCTTTAAAAGCCTGTGAAAATGATATTCGGTCCATTCCGCATTCTCTCTAGAATTAGCTCTGCCTTCTCTCTAGATTTTGGGTGTTGATTTGTCTGAAGCGAAGCCCTGCCGAATTTGAAGCGCTGTCAACAAGTAAGTCGATTTAACTGATTGTGCGTACTATTTAGTTTGTTATATTTTTAAATTAGAAAATTGTTAGGATCATATGAACTTGTTAGCGACATATATATTAGGTTAGT
>PYAF01004871.1:112902-132345 GCA_007407185.1 Glycine tomentella
AATTTAAAAATATAACAAACTAAATACTATGCACAATCAGTTAAATCGACTTACTTGTCGGCAGCGCTTCGAATTCGGCAGGGCTTCGCTTCAGACAAATCAACACCCAAAATCTAGAGAGAAGGCAGAGCTAATTCTAGAGAGAAGGCGGAAGGATCAAATGTCATTTTCAGGGGGTATATATAGGCCAAGGGGACCTAAACACGCCTGGCTTGGGCGTGTTTAAACACGCCTAGCTTGGGCGTGTTTGGTGACCCCAGTTTCCTAAATAATTTGAAAAACGCCCCCTTTTGCTAAATAATTAATTAAATTGTATTATTTTTCAAAATTAGCCAGTTTGTGAGGCCACAAGACAATGTGATTGCTGGTAGTCTTGGAAAGGCAGCTACTATTTTTGCTAGTCCCATTATTCATTTCCAGATTCCTCATTGTATTCTTCAATCTATTATTAATGATAGCATGAACTTATATTCTCGAAAAAACAAAAGAACATATTGCATTACCGGCTAGCTTGTCTTTTGATTTAACTGGAATGATATCACTATGAAATATTAATCTCAAATACACATCGATAAAATATTCACTTAATAATTCCATAATATAAGAAGTTTTGAATGGCTTGACTTCTTAACAACTTATTGCAAAACAATATCTCCGATCCAATCCAGTTCAATATATTCAATATATTATGATAAAAATGAAAATAACTTCACATAGTAATTTATTTCAGACTTTTAATTGTTTTGTTGACATTTTTTAATGTGTGGACGCAGCGGTCACCCAAGTTGTTGCTTTGGTTGTTCTTTCCCCTTTGGATCTGCAAGCACTGAGCTGTCATTAAATAATCCCAATTTCAAATATCTATATATATATATATATATATAAAGATAAAATTATACTAATATAATTTTAATAAAATATTATACCGTTTGATAACTTTGAATTACATAATATTTTTTTTTTAAATCACCATGAAATTAAAAGTTTCTTTTATGGTATGTATATAAAATTCATATTAATTTAAATTTATTAATTATTTTATTTATATATATTAAAATAGATAAAACATAATTTTTTTATAATATATTAAAATATCGATACAATTTTCATAAATATAGAGATATAATTTAGGGATAAGATTTATAAAAATTACATTTTATATAATAAATTATAAAATATTATAGTAATTATTTAAATTATATCGATATAATTTGATATTATTTTATAAATATATAAAATAAACAAAAATTGAATCAATTATTAGCTGCTGTTGGTCGTTCTTCTTTCCGTTCGTTCCCGCAAACTTGTCCTTCTCGAAACCTCCCAAATCTCTTCTTCATCTTCTTCTTCTTCTTCAATCTCGCGTTTGCGTCTCAAAACGCTACGTTTCGCATATTCGATTTTTTTAAACACACGTGCTGTTTTCTGCGAGTTTCGTTTCATTGCTATAAAACACGCAATTTCGTAATTTGCGGGGTTTTCGATCTGTGCGATGGCGAGTGTTGTTGAGTGGTGATCGGAGAGGGAGAAGCTCCGGAGGAGGTAGGGGATGGAGGAGACGGCGGCTGTTGGCGGTGGCGGAGGGGGAGGAGGAAGAGGAAGTGGAATTGAGAGTTCCGGTCGATGAATTCGGGAGGAGAATGCTATATTTGAAGCAACCTAGGGTTTTTGAGGGAATGGAGTTGTTGCGCGTTTTGGTGCATTGGTGTTGGTGATCGTGGTGTGCGTGAACGTTGGGTGATTTTAGTGGCTGCTCTTTGCATGCGATTTTGATGATTTCCCTCTGAGCCTGAGGCTCGAGGGATCTGAATAAATTCGGCGAAGGAGAAGCCATGGCATCGTCGGAGAATGAACCTTCTTCTCACTCTTCTCCTCCCGCACACGCGTGTTTGCACAAGTTCAGGCTCTATGAGACTCTTTCGGTGTGTATTTGTATGCTATTATTATGCTTATGCACTTTTATTCTTGTTTCCAATTTTCGTTCTTTTTTTGTTGTTGTAGTAAGTTATGTACTCTGTTTCTGCTGAGATCTCTTTGATTTTTTTTTTTTTTTCTTTTGTCGCTATTGATCGCTTCCTGCGGAAAGTGCTAGTCTAATTACAACGTATTTCTTTCTGTATTGTTGAAGAAAAAACTATTAGGAACTGTTTGTTTTCCTTCTTACATTTTGATTTTGAAATCCGCTTTCTAAAGTAATTCCATGTACTCACTAAGCAATCAGTTTTTCATCCAAAATCTGTTAAATTTTGAAAATTGATTTCAAAACAAGTGTTTTTAAAGCTTAAAAACATAGACAGCTAGGAGGTGTTTTCTTGTTTTCTTCTGCTTTGTGGTCCTAGGTCAACAGTGTGTGTCATTTAGAGTAATGTTGCATACGGTGTAGCATGAGCTTGGTGTGAAAGTTTGTTTTCTCTGTCTTTTTGAAAAGAAAATAAAAATAAAAAACAGTTTTTGAAAATAGAAATCAGACATACTCTAAAGATTTTAACCCTGTGCATTTGCTTTTATGTTTATGCCACAGAAATTTTACATGATAGGAAGGGACAAGAGCAGGACTTATTGGAGAGTGTTAAAAATTGACCGTCTAGATCCCTCCGAGCTGAATGTGCTTGAAGATTCCACCACATATACAGAAAGTGAATGTTCTGACCTGTTGAGGCGTATACATGAGGGGAACAGGTCCACAGGTGGACTGAAATTTATTACAACTTGTTTTGGAATTGTTGGTATGTAGATCCAGTGTGTATTTTTCAGTTGACTCTTGACGAAATATCAGTTTATATCTTGATATTTTATTCTGCATTCAGGGTTCATAAAATTTTTGGGCCCTTACTACATGCTGCTTATCACAAAAAGAAGGCAAATTGGTGAAATCTGTGGTAATACAGTATATGCTGTCTCAAAGAGTGAGATGATTCCACTGCAAAATTCTTCTGTTCATTCTAGCATCTCCGATTCTATAAATGAAAACAGGTCTTTACAATCTTGGATGTTATATTGATTTTACTTTTGTACTTCAGAAGAAAAACTTAGCGTTAGTTCAAGGGATGCTCATCATATATTTGCATTTATTATTGACTATTTCTGAATGCTCACATATGTTTGCTGTGTCATTTAATAATCTGAAACAGAATGTTGCTTCAGATTTATTTTTATTTGCATCATCTTTCAGTTGCTCTGTCTCTCTCCATCTAATATTTAAATTATTTTAACTGCCTACTATTCATAAGATCTTTAATGTTAATATAAAAGTTTGTGGAAATCTTGGTAAAAATTGCATCCTTCTCTTTGGCTTAAATAAAAATATCAAAACGTAAGCAGAATTTTTTAATTGTTAAAAAAAAAATCTGCAGATTGTTGAGAACTCAATTTTTATTAGATTTTGGTCCTGATGGAAATGTGTCATAAAATTGAGTTGCTAGGTGATTATTCCTAATGTTTGCTACTTGCTAATATCTTTTGATTTAAACACAATATTGTGGTCTAATATCAAATCTTATTGTTCTTAATGTCTTCAGTTTTTGTATTAATTTTTTTTTTCTCATTCACTTATTAGATACAAGAAGCTCCTATGCATGGTGGACCTTACAAAGGATTTCTTTTTTAGCTACTCATATCATATTATGCGTAGTCTTCAAAAGAATTTGTGTGATAGTGAGACAGGCCATGTTCTTTATGAGACCATGTTTGTCTGGAATGAGTTTTTGACTCGAGGAATCAGGAATCACCTCCAGAATACCATTTGGACAGTTGCTCTAGTGTACGGTTTTTTTAAACAGGTGATTATAAATGCCTCTTTATGCCATTGCAAGACTATCTGATCAACTTTTCTCATTAAATTTTCACTCTCTGTTTACTTCCCCCCTTCATCTGTGCAAATTTTGTAAGATTCCATTTCCTTGGGTGCACAGCACACAATTAAACATTTAGAGAGATATTGGACTCTGTTTTCATTATGAAATGAATGGTATTCTGATATGACTTATTCAAGTGACAATTAACATATGCTCTATTTGTTTGTTATTAGTATTAGTACAAGTGTACAACACAACTAGATGACATCGCTTCTGGCATTTTCATTTCTGGACTAGATATGGAATCTTAATAAGTATATTATGTACTAATATTTCGTGTTCATCTCAAGTAGTTGTTTTGTGTCATCTCACGATTGAATTTCTAATGTCTATTTGGTGGCTTCATTAGGAAACACTTACAATATCTGGGCGGGAGTTCATACTTACACTCATTGCAAGACGGTCTCGCCATTATGCTGGCACTAGGTATGTACATATTGTTGTATTTTCTTCCTAGACACATCAAATGCATTTTTTTAGGCATTTGATGTATGTCATTTGCCAATGTGATTATGTTGCGCATATGCTTTGGTTGGTTATATTATATGCATATATCTGTCTGAATATATAATTTGACTTTGTTTCTCAGCAAACTTTGCAGTCTATTAAATGGCTTCGGTGATGATTGTATCCATTTTGTATTGAGTTTGTTTTCCTTATGCTCTGGTCATTTTTGTATTTTCTAGTTGTTTAGACTTGTTGCTATGCCTCTGAAGTTCTAGTATAAGACTAATATATAATTATATAGAAATGATCCATGGAATCCTTGGCTTGAATTTTTTGTGGTATTTGTATTTGAAGAAAAATTTACCTGATTAATTTTTGACAAGCAGCATTTTTTTTCCCTGATGGATCAATAAATCTCATCTTTATTCTCCATTTGGGTGTGATGATGGGAAAGAATTGAGATTGGTAAACTAAAAATTTTAGTACATAAACTAAAAATATGAGCTATATTGATTGCTGAATTATTATTAAAATAGAGTTTCATAGATCCATCTCGTTTAATTTTCAAGTCTTCTAAGATGCTTTTCAACCAAAGCAATTCATCAATGCCTTGTGCCATAGCTTGGAACTTAGCTCGAAACTTTTCAACCAAAGTAATTCATAAAGCTTAGACAAAGGATTTTGAAACCCATCATGGTTGTAATTCATAAAGCAACTTGCACCTATAGCGTGTGAATGCCACAACTTTGGCCGTTATTGCTGCAAGGATGCTGCTACCAAAATCATTCTACTCTTTGAATCTTGGGTTCGCTATGCTCTGCAATAGCACTACAACGCCACTATACTGCGCTTTGACTACTGTGTCTACATACAGTAGCAATATAGTCACACCCCCTGAGATTGAGTGTTTGATGAATAATTGTGATCTCCTTGGATCTGTTTGTATCCTAAGGCTGTCATGTCCTTAGTAAATATCCTAAAAATGCTCTGGGGATTGTTTCATCCCATATAAAGCCTTTTTCAACCTGTAAACAGAATTGGCTGCAATATCCTGGTGGAACCTCCATAGAGATTTCCGCCCCATTCTTCACATCAAATTGTTGTAAATCCCAACCACAATTTGCAACAAGAGATTATATTATTATCCAAACTGTATTCATCTTTGCAACTGGAGAAAGGTCTCTGAGTAATCTGTATCATATGTTTAAGTGAAACCCTCAGCAACCAGCCCTACCTTATACCTCTCAATCGACTTATCTGCCTTATATTTTACTGTATATGCACATTTACACCCAACTGCCTTCTTTCCTTCTGGCTAAGAAACCAACTCCCATGTTTTCTCCATGGCTTGCTTCCAATTTTTATCAGATAATGCCTCTAAATCATTAGTGGGAAGTGCGATAGAGTTTGGGTTTGCATGAAAAGTTTTATGGGTTGGAGAAAATTTGGGAAATGAGAGGTAGCTTGATAGGGGATAAAGTGGTTTTTGGGGCATTTTCTGGTTCCTTTTCTAAAGGCAATTGGAAGATAAAAGTTATCATCAGGTTGTGGGTTTTTTGCTTCATTTGGGGAAGCTGAAAGACTATTCTCTAAATTGGAAATTTAGAGTTTGTTACCTGATCTAAAGGAGTTGGATTAGCCTCTTGGGCGTTTGTTGATTTAGGACTGACATTTGATCTGGTGTAAACCAATTTCTTTCCAAACCTTGTATGATTTTCAGGTCTGGTTGGAGCATTTGCGTTAGATTCATTTTGAGCCAATGCTTCTTGTTCAAGCTCTTCTGTAAGGTCACGAAAATTTAACTCGAGTGGGGAAGGCATGTGTTTCAAAATGATTCTCCTTATCTTCCCTAATACTCTCCCCCTAAAGATAAGGTTGAGTGAAATCCCAGGACAAAATGTGACATCCCTGGACACATAATTTCTTGGATGGAGGATGAATTATACCCCATTTGAGTATAGAAGTATCCAACAAAGACACACTTTATAGCTCTAGGATCAAGTTTACTACCCTTGTCTTGAGTCTTGACCATGGACATGGACAAATGAGACACATCACATGCAAAAAGATCTTTGGTCGAAGTTTGCTAGAAGTAGACAAATAAGGATAGAAAGAGGGAAGTACATTCATACGACTCTTAAATTCTCTTAGAATGCAAGTTTGGGCCTAATTCAACCCTAAAAGCTAGCTCATAGGGTGAGGGTTGTCCCCCACTTTTATACTCTATCTTGGCCTTATTTAGTTGATGTGGGACTTAGGTTTTTCCCAATACGCCCACTCATGCCCAAAGCACTTTTGGGCTTGATGCGTGGATAATATGGCGGGTAATCCTTTAATGGATCTAGGATAGGTTCTGATACCATCTTAGAATGTGGGTTTGGGTCTAACTCAGTCCCAAAAGCTAGCTCATAGGATGAGTGTTGTCCCCACTTATATACTCTATCTTGGCCTTATCTCTAGCCAATGTGGGACTTGGGTCCTAAGATTCTAGAGAGAAGTTGATTAATAAGATATGTTGTGAGAACTGTCTCCCCCTAGACACCTTTTAGAACTTTTTTATGAACAAAAATGCTCAGTTTGGTCTAATAAGAGGTTTATGTTTTTTCTTTCTGCAATTCCATTTTGTTGTGGTGTTTGGACACAAGAAGACTCATGAATTGTTCTCTCTTTTTGGCAAAAAGGATTCCCTATGTCTAACCTAAGTTTCTCTATGGACACACCAAATTGAATTTTAATAATTGAGAAATTTTTTTGAAAGACAGTGCTTACTTCATATTTCTGTTTAAGTAGAAAACCCAAGTGACTCAGGTACAATCATCATTAAAAGTCACAAACCAACGAGCCCCTGACACATTTGGAGTAGGAGATGGCCCCTAAACATCAGTATGAACAAGGTAGAAAGCAAATGTACTTTTCTTGTCGCTTGATGAAAAAGGGGCACACTTGTGTTTTTCAATATCATATACATCAAATTGAAGAGAATAAATTTTATTCCTAAAAAACAAATATGAAAACATAACTTATGATGATTTCAGAAGAGGGATGTCCTGAGTGATAATGAAAGAGTAAAATGTTTTCCTATTTGACAATAGGGACTCTGACATGAATGAACGAGACTAGTTTTTTTCTATAACCGATATACATTGCTTCTCAAGAAGATACGGGCCATTCCCTTCTCTAGCACGTCCAATCATTCCTCCCTTATTCCTTGTCCTAGAAAACACAATTATTATGAAAAATAAGATGCAAGATATGTCATTTGTAAGTTTTTGCGCAGAGTCAAGATTTGTGGTTAGCTTTGGGACATGAAGAACATTTTTTAGGATTATGAAAGGATTTGTTTAGATGTTTCCTGTACTAGCTGCAGTTACAAGAGTGCCATCTGTAGTTGCTATTTTTTTAATTGCTAGGACATGGAGAATAGGTGAAGTATTTAGATGGCAGGGTCATATGCTCTGTGGCTCCGGTGTCCAGAAGCCAATGGGATGGAAGTGTTTTTGAGACATTAACTCTGAATGAAAGAGGAAGCATACCTGAATATGCTCTGATGACTTTTCCAGCTAATCATGTTCCACTCAGCAGACTAATCTATTTACAATAAAAATTATTTACAAAGATAATAAATCCTAAGCTTATTTTCAAGAGAACTATTTCCTAAGATACATTGAACTTAGCTAAACACAATAAATAAGCTAGTTGGAAAAGTAACAGTCATTAAATGCTCCTATTTCCAACATACGGTAAAAGAGAAAATAAAATTAAAGATGGCCAATGGCAAGCTAGGTAAGATTGAAGTTTGGTGCTGGGTAATTGGCTATTTGACTAGCTCTGGAGTTCAAGACCCATTTTTTGTTCAATTTCCTGATGTGCTTCTTGTTGTTGCTGTGCTCCAATGAAGTAAATGATCAGATTTTCTTTGGCATGATATTGTCAAGTGTTTCTCACTCTCAAATATTCTATGCTCTTGAATTAGGGTTTTATATAAAACAAGAATGATGAATATCTACAGGATTCATCCATGATCCATTGTTACCAACTGCCAAATATACAAAGGAGTCATTAAATTACAATAGGAAAGTAACACCGTGATGGGCGTTGACTGCTTCATGGTTTTTTACCCGTTACCCCCACGTAGCTGTATTTGCCAATCTTGTTTGTTTCTTTAAAATTCTCATAAGAAACCATTAAATACTCCACTTTCCCCTTTAATATATATATAAGAGTGTGTGTGTGTGTGTGTGTGTGTGTCGGTTATTCATTAATGGGTGATTTTATTTTAAGAAATTTTTTTTAAAAAAATAACAGAATTCTTCAAGGTTGTGAAAACATTATCAGATTCAGTGTCTGAAATACTCATGGCCTGTTTAATAACAACTTCAGTGCTGAACTGAAAAGGTACTGCACTGATAATAAATTCAAAGTGCAAAAATGTTGCATATTCAACACATGGATAGTTAATGTATTGAGTAGCAACCTTTTCCTTATGTTAGTCATTAAATATACTAATTTCCTTTATTGTAGCCTTTATTATATTAAATTTATTATATTAAATGTGAATATTTTCCATTAATACTCAAAATATTAGAATCTTTTCAAATGGAAATGTTAAGTGCTGAAATTTTCATCAGACTACTTACTAAAAATTCAGCTAATGACTCTTCACAACTTCATTTGTATGGTTATTTTTATGTAGGTATTTGAGACGAGGTGTAAATGATGAGGGTAGACTTGCTAATGACGTGGAGACAGAACAAATTGTATTTGAGGATGTTCCTGAAGGTCTTCCAGTCCAAATATGCTCCGTTGTCCAGAATCGGGGTTCAATCCCTCTTTTCTGGTCACAGGAAACTTCACGTCTAAATCTTAAGCCGGATATTATATGTATGTGTTCCCATTTCCTGAATACTGCAATTCTGGCTGAGTTATGTTTCTCTTATCTTCTCCACTTATTGCATGAGCCACTGTTTGTTTGCTTATGTAATCACTTGTTCTTCCCCAGTGTCAAAGAAAGATCAGAATTATGAAGCCACTAGACTTCACTTCGAAAATCTTGTCAAAAGATACGGACATCCTGTAATAATTTTGAATTTGATTAAGGTAGTTTCGATTTTTCATCTTTTGAAGAAAATTATTTTATTTTTCCCCATTTATCAAATGTATCTAATTTCCTCAATAAGCAATTTTCTTGTATTTTTGCCAACATATTACAGAAGGGTGGTAATTTGCTTCTGTCCTTTTTTTTATATTTTGGTAAGATTCTTAAGTGATTGATATTGGTTCTGTTTAACCAACAGTCACACGAAAGGAAACCTCGAGAGTCCATACTTCGTTCTGAGTTTGGTAAGGCTATAGATTTCATTAACAAAGATTTATCACAGGAGAACAGGTTGAGGTTTCTTCATTGGGATCTTAAACATTTTCAGAGGTTAGTGTCTTTTATTACATAATATTGTCTTCCTTAATAATTAAATTATAAGTGTGCTCTGAATAATCTCACTTAAATTATGTTCATTTTACATTTTCTACTTCCAGCAAAGCTACAAATGTTTTGCTACTTCTGGGAAAAGTGGCTGCATATGCTTTGACATTAACAGGTTTTTTATATTGTCAAGTGCCACCAACTCCTAGACCTGAAGACTGTATAAAATGTCCATCTATTCGGTAACTTTTTCAGTTTCCTCTAATGCCTTTCACCATTTCTTTTATACATTGTGTATAATTGTGACTTGTCAATCGTGATGTCTTGAGAAAAGTATCTAGACAATCTTGAGAAAAGTATTGAGACAATATACAATGATATACAATTTTCTACGAATAGCGTGAACACGTTAATCAGATATTAATGCATGTGCTCCAAAAAAGGCATTAATGCTTGATGGAAAGGTGGAATACCTAAGATCCACTGACATCTCTTGTTTATACTGATGTTAAGTTTTGCATACGGCAATATCGATAAGGGAAGCTTTCAACCCACAAGACAAGCTGATGTCGACAATGAAGATGGTAATGCCTTAGAGAGGAAACCTAGTGGAGAAAACAACCTTGCTAAAGGAAACCATTTTGTCAAGCCACCCATGTTCCAGAGGGGGGTTCTCAGAACCAATTGCATAGACTGCTTAGATCGCACAAATGTTGCACAATATGCATATGGGTTGGCTGCTCTTGGCCACCAGCTTCATGCTCTGGGAACTATTGACCACCCAAAAATTGACCTTGATGATCCTCTAAGCGATGGTTTGATGGGATTTTATGAGCAGATGGGTGACACACTTGCACACCAGTATGGTGGTTCTGCTGCACACAAAAAGGTGATTATTTTATATGTTCTTTGCAATTGCTTCAGTTAGCAATTATAATTTAGCTAGGGAACTGGCACTTTTGCTTTATTGTTTCCTCTCTTGATTACCTTTGAAGTTTTTCTAATAAAGCTTTTATAGACACTGTAATTGGGTTTAAACTTTATAATGGACAAAATTGTTGTTAATCTTATTTTTTTAAGATAAAGAAATCTTAGCAGAAAAACAAGTTTATATAAGAAAGGAGACATCTCTATCTATCAATCAGCTATTGAAAATCATTTTGTGGTTTACTCACTTTACTGCATTTCATTGAGTTGGATGGTGCTGATCAAAAAAAAAAAAAAAAAAAAAAAAAAAAAAAAAAAAAAAAAAAAAAAAAAAAAAAAAAAATTGAGTTGGATGGTATACAATAGTATTCTTGTTAGCTTTTTCATTTATATTGTGACTTGAGAATGGACTTATCTCTTGTATTACATACATGTATCAGTTTCTGAATACATAAACTTGGAAGTGTCACTCCCTCTAATGACCACTATGATATATGAAAAGTTCGAAATCCCATCACCACTACTAGAGTTGTTGAAAGAGAGAAAAATAGATGCAAGAGATGCTGAAATCTGTGTCTTGACTACACATCGAAGTCCGTTTTATATAGACTTAATGCAATAAATACAAATAAATGTAGAAGATAATACTTCTATTTACATGATACGACAAGCTTATAATTACAAATATCCTAAATAAATAAGGAAGCAAATCATAAAATAGAAAATAAAAATAAAGCTTAACAGATCATCTAGGGCACTCTCAAATAATCTAATAAGGTATGAAAAAGATATCATATGATATTTCTCATATTTTCTAACAAGAGTTAAATTTGCTTTCATCAGAATGGGGTAACTCCAAGGTTGTTAAGATCGTAATTTTACCTAGGATCGGGGGAGGGGATGAAAGATCGTAAATCGGGGATCGTAAGATCGAATCGAGATCCTACCGATGTCAAAACTCAATACCTAAAATTCCTATATATAATTTATATGCATAAAAAACGCAATAAATAAAGAAACAAACTTAGATTCACATATAAATTCATAAGTCATAGGTCATAACATACTATAAATTCATCATATCAATACATAACACAACACAATAAAAATTCATAAGTCATAATAATTAATAACATAAGTACAAAACATTAATTCATATAAAATTGAAATTGTTTCAAGTTCCAAGTTCCAACTCTAGTAATTTAGGAGAGCCATTCAACTCCTCTTCACAATTATCATCATCTTCATTGTCATTAATGACATTGCCAATGACATTTGCATCTCCCACTCCATCTCCAATTCCAAGTCCAACCATTTCATCCTCATCAATAGGAGGAACATCCAAATCATCTAGATCTACATGTGCACCACCATGTCCAACATTGTCTTCAACTTGAAGAATGTCTTCTTCCATGGCGTTCAAATCATCATCATCATGATTCTCCTCTACAATCCAATCATCATCAGAAGAAATATCTTCTATGGTGTAGATGTTTTCCTTTCTAACTTCTCTCTTCTTATTCAATCTTGAATTGGCCATCACAAATACCACATCATTCATGGTCTTTTGCATTAAACGGTTCCTTTTTTTCGTGTGGACCTAAGTAATTATAAAACAAATCAACTATCATATTATAAGTTCTTAATTAAAGTAAATAAATACATTTTTGTTTAACAAATTTGAAATGCTTACCATTTCAAACATACTCCAGTTGCGCTCGCATCCGGATGAACTACATGTTAAACTCAAAACCCTAATTGCAAACTTTTGCAATTCTGGATGTCCATCTCCCATAGGAATCCCACCAATCTGCTGGGGTTTTTGTTTGAAGTGCACGTTGAGCTATTGCATGACCAAAAAGCCCCCTTTATTTCTTGAAATCTTCCAGTTGGTCATCAATTTTGCCTATTACATCCATGTCTCCCACAAGTCTTTCCATGCAATCAATGAATCCTTTCTTCACTTCCCAATCAACTTTAAAACCAGGACTATAATGTAGCATGGGATTCAAATAATACCCTGCAGCATGCAAGGGCCTATGTAATTGGTTGTCCCATCTTTGATCAATAATTTCCCATATAGGCATGTAGCTATAAATGAAAAAAAAAAAAAAAAATTAGTTTCTAAACTAAGTTTATAAAATATAATATGAAACTAATGGTGGAAGATATAATTACCTGCTCTCAACCCCTCTAAAGGCATTTTGTATTTTCTCCTTAGCTCGATCCATCTCTTCATAAATAAACCCCATGGCTGGCTTCTCATCTGAATCTACCAAGCGCAACACTTTAATTAGGGGAAAAGCACCCCTCATACAAAGAAGAACATTCTTCCAAAACTCCTTATCCGTAATCAAATTTTCCACAAGCTTACCATCCTTAGTCTTTGCTAATTGACTAGAAGTCCATTCTTCAGATGTGACCATTCTAGTTAATGAACCTTTATTCTCATTCAAGCATCCCAAAGTCAAGTAGGAAGTAGCAAAACGGGTCAAGCCGGGTCTAATTAAATCACCCCCTTTAGTAAAGGTATGCAATAAAGCAATGAGACTTGTTCTACTATAGATGTAAGTTGTAATCCTTTTGGCACTTGCAATTGTGTCTTTATGATGTGGTATCTTCTTCTCAAAATCCTCTAGCATCAAATCAATGCAGTGAGCTGCACAAGGTGTCCAGTACAACTTGTTCCTTTTCCGCATCAACAAATCCCCAGCTGCCTTGTAATTTGCAGCATTGTCCGTCACAATATGGACAACATTTTCTTCCCCGACCTCCTCAACCACATCATCCATCATCTTGAAAATTTTGTCGGCTGTCTTGCATATGTTAGATGCATCAATAGACTTCAGAAAAACAGTTCCAAGCGGACTGTTCACTAGAAAGTTCAATATAGTCCTCCTCCTCTTATCAGTCCATCCATCTGTCATTATTGTGCACCCAGATTTCTTCCAATAAGCTTTATGATCATCCTAAGATAGATTGGTCTTGTCAACATGATGCTTCAAGTATTTCACCCTAATTTCATGGTAGGATGGTGGGTTAAATCCTTGACCATGTCGAGCAACCGACTCAAACATCTTCTTATATTCTTCACTATTGGCCACATTAAAAGGAATCGCATTATTGTAGAAAAAAAGAGTAATGTCTTGACAAGCTTCCTCTCTTGTGTTCTTCTTGAACATGTTGTTCATGGTGGCTTGAGACCTTATCTTTCTCTTGAAAATATCACCACTACTACCACTAGTAGCAGCACCTTCTTCGGATGCAACAGAGCTACTACCTACTCCCTCAAATTGACCAGAATTTTTCAATAGCTTTTCTTGCAATGATGATACAATAATCATCATTTCCTTTTGGACATCTTCAGGTACAGCCCTGCAAGATCCAACATCTTTCGCCGTTCCCGCTAAATGATGCTTGAAACGGTAAACCCCTCCTGTGAACACCTTCTCACAGTATTTGCATTTCACTTTTCTTGCATCCCCATCAACAGAAATACAATGTTTCCATGCCACATCAGTCCTCATTCCAGCAGCATTTCTTGCTATTTTACGTGGAGGTCCAGATGCTCCACTCCCTCCTCCAACATCTTTATCTGAACCCGATCCACTTGCCATTCCTTTAGTCCTGATCCAGACAGCCAGCCAGGTACAGAGTACAGTTGTTAATCAATAAACTATTTCAGTATTTCACAGATGACAGAACAAAGGGCATAAGGCTTGGCTTGAAAAAAAAAACATGCCTCTGTCATATTTCCAAACAGTTCAAGACTTCAAAGTTCAAGCAGCAACAATCAGCAACAAAGGGAGAAGAGAAGAGAAAGGGAGAACCGGAGAAGAGAAGAGAAAGGGAGAAGAGAAAGGGAGAACCGGAGAAGAGAAGAGAAAGGGCCGGCCAAGAGCAGCAGAACAGAAAGGGAGAACCTACCTGGTCGCGCGCGCAGCAGGGGGGAGGTCGCCGGTCACCGGCGGCGGCGTTACGCAGCGGAGGTCGTAGGTCGGAGGTCTCTCGCAGGTCGCAGGTTAGCCTTTTTCCCTTTCGAAAGTGAACCCTAGCCTTTTAATCAGCGTGAACCAGGATCGGTGGAGATCGACGATCACACGATTCTGCGATTAAGATCGCGATCTCACACCGATCCTACCCGGCGGCGATCTTACACACGATCTGGATCGCTTGGCTCGGCAAAAATCGTGGGATCGTCCGATTACACGATCCGGCTCGCGATCTTAACAACAGCGTAACTCCATTATAAACTGGTCAATCTTAAAAAATTTGGGTCTGGCTCTTCTAGAGTGCAAGATGGACCTTACCTTGGAGGGTAGAGTGCAGAGTTATAGTTTTTTTTTTTTTTTTCCCGAGAGGGGAAAACTGAAATTTATTCCAGAGAAGAATCAGTAACATTTATATCAGCAACAAGGAGAGGTTCCACTTGATAGGGAACTTCTTCAACCAATATTTCTTATGAAAATTAAATTTGCTGCTCATTTATTTTATAACAACCTTAACTATTGATTATTCAATCAAGTGAATCAACTATTAATCTCCACCAACTCTCTAAAGTGTACCTGCACTTCAAAGGAGCCTAATCACAATTTTCTATCTTTCTTGGATGCTATATTTTGTTAAATGGGTAAAGTAACAGTGATCACGAGGTTTTTATGATGAAAGATGTTAATTGATTTGTACATTGGTATAATAACATATGGTCCTCTTTAACTTCGGTTGCTACTTGCCATGTAGATATTCTCTGAGAGGAGGGGGCAATGGAAAGCTGCAACACAATCCCAAGAGTTTTTTAGGACTCTTCAACGCTATTACAGCAATGCTTACATGGATGCTGAGAAGCAAAATGCAATTAACATGTATGTGTCGCAGTCATGTAGTTCTTAATTGTTTATTTCCTCCAAGTACTATTGTTCCCTGTGATTGAATTTATAGCATGTATCTCAGGCTAAATTATATTTCTGAAACTTTGGCTTTTAACTGTGCCCAATGGCATCGGGTTATCCATGTAACTGACCTCATCTAGTGGGATAAGGCTTTGTTGTTGTTGTTGTTGTTGTTGATTGGATTTATAGCATGTCTGTCTCTTTTAAGTGCCTTTTATTGAGAGATTGATAGAAATTTTATTTGAAGAAAACATGGATTGTACTGTAGGATAAGAAATCTTCCTCTGATTGACACTGCAAATAATAATAAGTGCAAATAATAATAATAAAGAAACAGTGACTTTAATACAGAAAACTTTATAATCTCTCTGTTTAACTCTTTACAAGCTGTGTTCTCAACTCCAAAGTGAAACCATGACTTGAAAACAGTCTCAAAACACTTCATCCAAACTCCAAAGACAGCATAACTTGTGTACATTCATGTAACTTCCCTTTGCCCCTTCCAAAACCTTTAAAACTGATCAAAAAAATGTTGAACCTTTATAACTTCTCATAATTGGGAATGGGAGATGTTAAGCAATGTGACAGTTGAGGTCCTTGAGGAAAAGTCTCCGTATGGGTTATACATTAATGTATCCCTAATAAATGAAATTCCTTTGACTGAAGTGAGTTGCAAAGGTAGTTCCACTGGCATTACATTTATTCTACTTTTTATAATCTGGTGTGATATAAATTCTACATTGGGAAATGATTTTGGGATTATGATTAGGCATAGTAGCATTATTTTTAATATTGATTTCTAAAGAAAAATCATTAGAAAAGAAGGGGGGGAAAGAACATCTACAAGGAAGGCATCCACCAAACAGATAGAACAAATGACATTAGCACACAACCAAAAAAAGAAGGGAAAAGAATGCAATAATGCTGCCCAATAAAATTGGGTGTCCTTTGAAGCAGTCATTATTTGAACACCCCATAATCCTATTGCATAGCAGTTGTTTTGTTTGCAGGTAGAGAAACACCCTAAAAAATGTGAGGATTCTGTGGTCCTAAATTTTGTAATGAAGCAGTTAAAAGTTAATCATCAAATAGTAATTCACGTTAGATGTTAAACTACTCAACCAAATTTTAAGGAATTGAGTTTTATCTAATACATAACTTTACTAAATTTATTTTATCTTATAAAAATCTTAACTTCTTTTTGAATCTGGTGAAGTCCCCCATTTTTCACTTGATTATGACCTTATCATATTTCTAATTTAAATTATCTTTACTAGTTCAAATTTTACTATTGTACTATTATATATATTTCCTGTTTGCAATGACTGTCGCTTTGGTGGTATTAACTAATTATTCTCTTCTAATCTTAAACTAGTCTTCCTATTTCTTGGCACAGATTCCTGGGGCATTTTCAGCCACAACTGGGTAAGCATGCTTTATGGGATTTGAGCTCAGATCAACATTATGATATAGGTAGATATGGGGATGATGATGCAAGGTATTTGAACTTAATTTTGGGGAATGAAACACCTTTTCTTTATTCCTGTGTAAATTGGTCCTTGATTGAAGACATGGAATTTTTGTTAGAGTTTGTCTATTGGTCTTTGATTGCCACTATGTTTTAAGAAAAGAGTACACGAATTAAGTATATTGACACCTCTTTTAATTTGATAGGAGAAATAGGAATTATTATTAGAACTTAGTGTTTGACTAATATTTTCTTTGTTGTGCACATTTATCCCAAAACTAAATGTGAGTTTCCATTTCATTGCATATTAAAGAGATTGGGCATGAGATTTGTGAATCCATTGTAAACAAGCCTCTTCGTGGTTAAAGTTGAATGCAGCAATAAGCGTGAATTTTGAAGATTTATCATAAACAATGACTTAGTATGCATTATTGCGTGTGCAAACCTGTATGCTAATGAAGTCGGATACTTGTTAACTGTGGTAAACACTAAACAGTCATCAAGGAGCTGCTAGAATTTATTATGAGAATTCAAAACGTAGCTGTGGTGATTTTTGGGAATAGATTTTAAATTCATTTGTCTTAAGATGGAGGGTTGCTGAATTGTTTTGATATGAAGAGTTTAAGTTTTCAAAACTTGGATGGAATGTTGCTGAGTATTAGCTATGTGACATGGTCTTCTATTTTCTGTTAAAGGAGATAATAGCATACAATTTGTAATTATTGATACTACAAAATCATTATGGGCTTCTTGTGAACTTCATTTTCATGTGAAACATATACGTGAGATGTTCCTGTTGATGCAGCTTATGTGGTAACTCTGAATTATGACTTTTTAGGTCATTTGCCAAAAGGTGTTTCTCAGATGGAAGCATTATTCGTGGCAATTTTGCACCTATGTCAACCCCAAATCCAAAGCTTGAAAAATTCTCAAAGCTAGGATTGCAGGACCAATCAGAAGGAAGCAAGGCTTTTTGTGAGTCATCACCTGAAATATCAACGTCTTCTGGGACTGAGAGTGACATGTCATTTTCAAGGTTTGTATCTGTATTAATTAATGTGGATGTAAATATGTAATCTAGTTTGGTATGTAGGAAGAGACAACTTCTACACAGTATAAATAAACCAAATTTTGCTCCCATAAGGTGAAGTCCCAGATTCAAATATCAACTCACTGTTGACCCAACTGGATAGTCTAGCTTTGATTATGTATGCTTTAAAAATATAGATTTGCTTTACTAATCCATGTTACTGAGAAGAGATAGTCTTGAGAGTTGGTTTAATAATTTGGCTTGTTAACAGTTATAAGCCAACATATAAATATTCTTGAATATTTTTTTGTCTTCTCATAGCAGGCCTTTTTGCATGAGAACTCAAGTATAGTAACTAAAATAATAAGTATTATCAGCTTATATTTTCTGTGATATGTTACATTTGTTCTTCACGTATATTTGAGCCAGTCTCCACTTCTCCTTTTGCTTCCCCTTCTGTGTTCATGTTGAAAGAACTAAATTACAGTGCATGATGTATAAGCTAAATTGTGTCAACAACCTCATCCTATACTGATACAAGTTGCCAACTTGGGGTGGTTTTGGTTTGCTTTTATCGTCATCAATAATCACAAGCATTCCTACTTGTTTTTGTTATTGTGATTTCAAAATTTGTGAAGGAAATGGTGTAAACAATATGGTATTTTTAGCATTTCCTTTACAAAGCTTTGATAACATGATATAGAATAAAGGTGTCACTTGTAATTATAATGAAAACATATGAACTGAAAAAGAAGTTAGAAAATAAACCAAACACCTTATGATTCTTGCATGCATAATATTCGGTTATTTTCTGCTTCAGTATGTCTATCTAGTCATCATATGAATGGTTTACAATTTTGTTTTGTTTGTGTAGGTACACTCCCTCAATGCCTCATAGACAGCTTTTTGGAGACTTACAAAGAGAGCGCTTCTTTCATAGTGATCATATTTCCTATTCTGGACATAGAGATTCATTCATCTCTTCCAACTTTGTTGACCTGGATTGGCTGTCTTCTTCAGGAAATTCATGTGAAGAAGAGCCATTTGAGAGGTAATGCTGCATTCCTGCATTGCATTCCAGTGAAGCTATTATACAGATACCTAGAGAGATTAGTTGGTTGCAAGAGTATTTTATAGGGAAAGTTATGGAAGCGACAAGACAGGTAGGGAAGAGTAAATGAGGAATATATTTAAGAATTACAAATTTGTGTTGTGAATATCAGTGTCTGGAGTCTATGATGTACACAACACATCTCTTACTGTCTCCAAAGTGGCTTTACTTCAGTTCCATCATCATGTTGTAGTATATCTCTAAATAAAATAATTTTTGTAAGGCCTCTCTATACTGAATGCAGGTTATCAATTACCAACTCTTCGATTGCTAGGCTTTCTTCCGAAAATGTTATCAA
>PYAF01004871.1:132445-151844 GCA_007407185.1 Glycine tomentella
TTGTGAATATCAGTGTCTGGAGTCTATGATGTACACAACACATCTCTTACTGTCTCCAAAGTGGCTTTACTTCAGTTCCATCATCATGTTGTAGTATATCTCTAAATAAAATAATTTTTGTAAGGCCTCTCTATACTGAATGCAGGTTATCAATTACCAACTCTTCGATTGCTAGGCTTTCTTCCGAAAATGTTATCAATGGAGTTATTATGGGAGGAGATACTCCCTCCACTAGTGATTTGGACTCAAACACTAAGGTACAAGCCCTTCTGAGATGGTATTTATAGAGCACGGGCATGCCACTTTGGTGCTGTGATTGTCTTACAGACACTTATATGATGCATAAATGAGCTGTCTCCCCTTTTTTTTTTTTTCCAGTTTGGAGATGGCTCAGACACAGCCATTTAAAATTTAAAGTAAATTAATTATTTTTTTTGTACTTGTACAAGTTTAGTTTTATTATGACAAGTTTAGGATTTTTATTCAGTTTTTGAAGAATTGTCAATAAAAATGTGGTTTCATGTTTTTTGGTAGGGACTTGCTAAATGACAAGTCAAGATAGAACATGACTATTATCAAGATATACCAATGTGTGTGCGTGACTGAGTTCTATTTTTTAATAATAATAATAATAATTTGTTGTCTCTTCTAGTCTGTCTGTGTGCATGCTCATGTCAGGGTTTGTGCCTCTTAGCATAACATAATATCGCATTCACAACTTTACCCATAGATTTATTGGACCTTTGATGTAATAGCTTCCATCATATACATAATATCAGGGTTTGATGCTTTGTCTTTAGTTTGTAGTTTTAGTTTGAAATTCTTCAGTCAAGGTTAGGCTGTTATTGGATTGCAACTGGTGTTTTTCATGCTTGTGATCTGACAGTAGAAATGTATTTGGTGCATAATATTACTGATCTAGGATCGTTACGAGTTCCATGTCCCTAACTAGTCCTGCAATAGTTGAAAGTGCGTTTGATTTCTAAGTGCCTTGGTCTTTACTTTAGATATCAGATGCTAATTCCATGTAATATTCTCAGGGAACGGAGCGAACTGGGTCAGAGTTATCCAAAGGTGATGCCCGGTCCAGAGTTCTAGAGGAATTTCCTGATACTTTTGTAAACTGGGTGACTAATGGACAGACACTTTGCAATTGAATTTTCACATAAAATGATCCTTTGCATTTATATATATAATGTAAATTTATTTAATTGACTTGGCTTGCCCGAAAGACGGTGAATTGAAGAAGAGACTAGAGTGAGCTAAGCATATGATACAGAAGCGGCAGGAAAAAAGAAATAAACAGGCTTTCAATTCAAGTAGGCTTCTCTGTAAAGGTGCTGATCGCAGAAGAAATTTCTTGGGATTGACATGCAGCATTCTGTCGTGAAAATCTCAATCAAATCTTGAGGTATAATAGGACAGAGTAAATAGCAAACTTGTAAAATTGTTTCTCTCTTTTTGTTACCTTTGGAGCTCATTGTCTTACTTTTTCTTTCATCAGTTCATGACCATATTAGGTGCATTTGTAAATGTTGTTACCCTGTTTGTCTGAGCTCCACTTCTAGAATTGCAAATAATTAATTCTTTTAAATAGTTTTGCTTCTTGTAATGTGTAATTCTCTCCCGCTATCATATACTAGCGGTGATTTATGTTTTCATGCTATGGGGCACTGAAGATCCTGAGCAATGTATCTGTGAATCCATGGAGCTGCACATTTTCTATTTTCCATTTTTTTTTTTTTTACGAGAGCATTATTGGAACCCTGTTATCAAATAAAAAAAATTAATTATTGAATTTTTGGGGTTTTCACCAATCAATCTGAACAAGTGTTGTTTCTAATTTTAACCCATAAGTCTGTCTAGTGGGGAAAGAGCGGTCGGATAGCTTAACTATATTTTCATTGTTGTCGCTGTGCAATAAAAATAAATAAAAAATCTGAACAGGTCTTCACACCAACTTCGTGTTTGTATTTAAAATTTATATGAAGCCTTTCAGTTTGATAAATTAAAACGGAACAAGGGTACCTTTTCGGGCTAAACAAATACTCCATACAGGAGAGAAAAAATAGAAGAGAGACAGAAGCAATAGATGTAATAACTAGTAAGTGATGAAGGTAAATGATTTCTTTATTAACTAGACTAGATGCTTCTTGTCACGTGCTAATTAAATTTGTAAATTTGGTTATAAAAATTGGTCTGAATATCGACCTTACATTGAATTAGTGGGTCAGAAGTTTAATTGGTGATTATTTATTGATTTGGTATATATATATATATATATATATATATATAATAAAAAATTAAAATATATCTAATAAAATGTAATTAGTTCATATTTTTAGTATTCTAAAATTAAATTTATTGTCATGATCAAACTATATTATATAATCATTTATTATTATAATTTATTTTGTGAATATTATGATTAAGTAATTAAGAAAACTCTTATTTTTTAGAACTAAATATATGTTATCGGATAATTATAAATAAGTCTAGTGAAAATGTATAAAACACATAAATATTACATCATATAATGATCAATATGATAATAATTAATTATTATATATTATTATTAAGATAAAAATAATAATACTATAGAACATATTATATGTCATCCAATAATTAAATAGTAATAATTTAACATGTTATAGGAACGGAAAAAAATAAAAAACTTCTTAATCGGATCAAATCGGATTTAATCAAATTCTGGTCAAATCGGATCGCTTGCATTTTTTATCCTACACCTTAATTAAACCACCCTAAGATCCTAGGACAACTAGTTGTACTAGTCCTTTTTTAATAACTATGGTTTTAGCACTTCTTGTGATGAAACTATTTAATTTTAATAAAAAATTATCTTTTACCTTTAATAAAAACTCGTAATTGATAAAAAAAATAGATGAGAGAAAACTAACAAATGTAATGACTAGTAAATACAAGACGTCTCTAGGTGGACCACTATTACAAGTGGTCCAATTATTATACACCACAAAATTCATCTCAATCCCATAGTGATATGGTATACCTATTGTATCAATTTTTTTCTTTTTCATTATCTCTCCTTCGTTTCTGACCAATCCCCTTCCTTTGTTCATTCATTCTCCGTCCTCCTTCATTCAGGCTCTCCTTATCTCCGATCGATGCCGATGATGGCTTAGATCCGTAAATATCCATCACAACAACACAATTTTATGCTATTAATGAATATAACCAAATGATAGAAGCGTATTTTAATTTGCAATGAATATTAATAAGTAATTTTAATGTAGAATTTGGTGGCAATAGGATGCAGAACCATCCCTTCATAAAATAAAAAAATAAAAAAGGATGCCCAAAATAAGGAAAAAATGAGGAAAAAAGAAAAGGAAGATCAATGTGAACAACACCACTCCCTTTGCTTCAGACATGCTTTTGTTTTTATGCTAACTACCAATCACTGGACAAAAATTAATCACCAAATAAAATAGAAGAGAATGAAGAAAAAACGCTATGATAAGTGTTCCAGTGAAGTGATCGTCGTCGAAAACTCGTTGGCAGATTATAGGTCCGCCGGGGAGCACGAACATCGACGAACACTTCCTTCCACCTTCTATGGTGGTCGCCGACTAAGAGATGACGGCAACGGTGAACCCTTCGCATTGTCGACAATGTAACGAATCTTGTTGTCGAAGGCGTTTGTGGCAGTGATGGGTGGTGAGGGAGCCACCGGAGACAAATGAGAAAAACTTTGGTATGGAGGTGTATGATAAGAGTGTGTATCTTAGATTAATCTAAGGATTCACAATAATTATGCATACTCATACATCCTAGACACAGCGTCATAAATAGAAAAAGGATAGTTATACATAAACTTTGTAAATACTTATTCTACAAACACCTTGTTTATATAATTTTTTTTTCAATTATCTATACTAGCATGCGATTGTCCAAATTAATACTTTTTGATAGATAAATAGAAAGTTAAATATGCGTTTTGTAATATGAGTTAAAAACGCAGTGAAAATGCAAAGCTCTGTTATGCCTTTTACCGTTTTACGGTCTTACGGAAATTCCAGCTTTAAATAAATAGATAAATAAATAAATAAACCTTCGGAATCCCGCGCCAAAAACCATAACCGTCGTTGAACCTCCGAAAAACAAGACTCCCTCCAAGAAGAAAAACAAGACTCCCTCCAAGAAGAAAATATGCTGAAAGCCGTGGCACCACTATTCAGCCGTAGCAACAAGCAGCAGTCTCGGCCCTTCAAGGAGTACTACGCGGAGTGGTTCAACACCCTCAAGAACAACCTCTTCCCCCTCCTCCGCCGCTCCATCTCCGGCGACTCCCTCACCATCCTCTCCACCCACGTCGAGATGCTCCACCAGCACTTCCAGTCCTACTACCACGCCCTCGACGCCGCCGCCACCTCCGACGCCTCCCAGCTCCTCTCCCAGGAGTGGCGCTACTCCCTCGAGAAACCCCTCCTCTGGCTCGGCGACCTCCACCCCTCCCTCTTCACCAACCTCGCTCGCTCCTTCCTCCAAGACGAACATTCCCCCGACCACACCGACGACGAAGATGATTCCGATCCCCACCATCACCTCCGCCACCACCACCACCTTCCCCTCCCCGAACGCCCCTGGCAGGTTATACGATTTTCCGTTTGTTAGTTTACTTTTTAAAATTTTTAATTATTAATTTTTGTTAGAATGAATTGAAAAATTCGAATTCCGAGTCTCTTTCCCTTAGTTAGAATGAATGAATAATAATGTAATTTTTCTTTTGTTAGTCTTTTGTAGGGATACTCTGTATTAATATTATGATAATAAAATGATATAATTTTTTTTTCAAGAGTTATTTTGTTTTCTCTTTTTTTTCTTTGATTAATTTATCACAATTTACAACAATTCAGGCATAATATTTTTTATGTAAAGGTGGCAATGGCATGGCGCAACCCTTCGGAGGCCCTAACTGGCCGCATGGACCAGATCGAGTGCGGCCTCCGCGTGATCGTCCCGGCCCTTTCGGACCGCCTAAAGCGTGCGGAGGACGCATTCGTGGGCCGCGTCATGGGGAACTGGTTCCGCTGTCGTGAGCACCACCGCAAGGGCGGCGGAGCCTCGTCCAAGATCGCCGTGGGGGCCGACGTGAAGGCCCACATGGAGGAGCAAGTGAGCGTGTTCCTCTACGCGAACCGCCTCAGGAGGAACGTGCTTGTGGACATAATTAGTGCCACCACCGTTTACCAGGCCGCGCTGTTTCTTGAAGGGTTGGCCCAGTTTCTTATTGGGTTCAGGGACCATGAGTTGGTGAACGCCGTTGAACACTGCAAGGCATTGCCTCTCGCGAATAATAAACAGTGTCGTCCTCGTTGCCACTGATGATGATGATGATGCAACAGTGTATGTATCTATTTCGTTCCTCTCATTGTGATTGTGTTGAACTTTTCGTGGAAAAATACTGTGGAATGGATGGTTACTGTGTTTTAGGTTTAGCATTGATATTCTTTACAATTTTGTTGTTTGTATTTGATAAGATTTTTAGGTTTGGAAGATGACACTGGAGACTTAATTTCTGTGTCGATGGATTAATTACGTCTTGTATTTGTGGAGGGAATAAGTGTTAGTGAACACTGAACAGTTTCTTCAATTGAGGGAAATTTCTATTAACAATGTTGATGGATTTTCAGTATTTGCATTTGTTGTCCATAGACTAGTTACTGTCTCTAATAGCACATTTGTCCCTTTTTGATAATCCATTTATCTTATAAGAAAATTACGGATTTGTTGGAAACAAAAAAAGGTTTAAATTTAGAATGAATTTTGCGTCCCCTTTCACCACAAAGGGGAGAACAATGTATTGTTTTTAAATGCTGTCTATACGGCACTGGCACACATTGCAATTGATCCTTTATAAAATAAAACAGAGGAAAATGTTATGTAGTGTTCATAGTAGAAATTATAGTGTTTTGATATTGTTATTTTTTTTTATTAATAGATGAATGAGTTTCAATTTAATGTGCCTAAATTTAGACAAAAAAAAAATAACTGTTATGAAGTTCTTAGATTTGGCGGGTCTTTAAAATATAACCTCCTTTTCTTGGCAGCCCTTGTTTCGGTTTTGCCTTATACTTGCATTTAGAACATATAATTAATATGTGAATTTCCTTTTAAACTAAAATATATGTTTCTAACTTAAAAGTTATTTGATAAAAAAAAAAAAAAAAAAAAAAACAAAAGGAGAAGAACCTTGTATAATGGAAAACAGGTGTCTAAGGATTTCATGCACGTATTTAGAGACATCCTGAATGAATAAATAAATAAATCGACAGGGTATTTGTATATGATACTGATCCGATCAACAAGGTAATGGTGCTTGTGAATGGCTTCATTAATCATGAAACAAATTAGAGATTCTGGGTCCAATAGACTTTTTGAAGTGATTAACTCATTGACACTTTTTTTCCGAAGAATTTTAAAGTGGAGAGGTTTTGGCATGAGTTATTCTAATTAGAATCAAAATCTTCTGAGCTAGGTTCAGCTCACAATAGGTGTCAGTGTCACCAAATACAACTCAAGCAAAGAGCACTGTTAACAGTCCCTTTGTCTCTACCATGATTAATCAGTTTTTTGCTGGTTTGTTGATCCATTTTTATATTAAAAAAAAATATATGAAACACTCTTAATTCTTAAACTATACTTTTGAGAGGTTTATTATCTTAAGTGGCGGAATCAGAAAAATTTATTTATGTCCACACATTTAGTGGTGTCTCCGATTTTTTTTTTTTGTAAAAAAAAATTAAATCAACACTTTATGTACAAGGTTATGAACCCGCTCAAAATATAATTATTTTTGTAATAAGATGCAGATAATAGTTTTTCAATCATTTAGCCCCAAAATTTACCAATCCTCCAAAACAAATATGAGAATATACTTTGGTGCATCCATACATCATCATTCTATTTATAATGATGAATAAAATAGTCAACAAGACTCATTATAACTCACATTAAGAAACAAAGAAAAAGCTTATAAATGAAAAAAATACCTTCTTAAGAAAAATATTTCTACAATACATGCAAAAACATCAAGTCTCTCCACAAATGAAGTGGAAGTGTAATCCATACATTACAAGAATTATTAAAGCAATATCTATATTACCTTTAGGAAAAAAAATCGGGTGAATAGTAAAGAGTGCCCAGCTTTTGAAAGGGTGCCCATCTTTTTATAGTCTTATCTCACTATATATTCCTACGTGTCCTAATTGATGGGAATAACAAAGAGTCAAAAAGATGCACAAGGATTGTACTTTATGAACGGCGAGGGATGGAGCCCCCTGTGACCTCCACTAGTGCGAGGAATTTTTGTGTCCGCACTTGCGGGCACTTGCGGCAACGTAGGTCCGCCACTGATTATCTTGGTACGTGAAAATTGAAATAGTTGTAACTCACAACTTTGTGTGGTCCTATGTCTGTCTTGGTGATTGAACTTAGAACATCTGTAATGGAAATAACATGTTATAGTTTATATATATTTGGTAATTCTGCATACTTTTAGTGTTTTATATGCATCTATGCATTGTAATCAAAATTAAACTTAACCAGAGCATATAAAATAATTTAGAAATGGAAGAACCTAAAATTCAGGAAGATATATATCAATCTTGCTCAAACCTGATTGGGAGCCACGTACAGTACTGCCTTGGCAGGTGTTCTTGCATGGCTTAGCAGTGTAAGAAAAATGCAGGACTCAGAAACCTAATTGGTTGCATAATCTATCAAAGTAGGACATATTTAAAGCAAAATCATTTTAAATGGTAAAAAGGTAAAATAAACCAGTCCAGGTCTCAATTGCCATTTCTTACTTATTAGCTGATAAACATGTTAAAGTTTTAAGCGCACAATCAAACTGAAATTAACGAGCGGAAGCAGAAATTAAAAGAGAAAGAAATACACAAGTATTTCACTTGGTTCAGTAACTAGGACAAAATCCTTGTTACCTACTGCAAAGAACCTGGAGACCCTTTATTACTCACACTAATATTACAAGAATATTACAACAACATTCCTCAGGATTACAAGGCTAAACTTTCAACAAGAACAAAGCCTTAAAATAACAGGTAAACAAGAAAACAAGATTTACAAGATACAAAAGAGAACTACTTTTTATCAATGTTAAGAACAGACATTATCCAACCTTATATCTTCCTCTCAACCAGTTCCTTTTAGAGAATAAACCTCAAGAACAAAAAACAGATCAAACCCGAGAGAGAGATTACCTCCACCTGCAATACAACACCAACAGGAACGCAAAACACATACCACAACAGATCTATATCATCATCACTCAGTTTTCACTCACCAAACTCAAGATTTGTGTAGAAATGGCAAACCTTACCAGAGCTAGGTTACAGAGGAAAAATAGGAAGATGAAAAAGAATAAAAGTAGCTACTAGAATGTGCTAGAGAAATAAGGAAGCCTTAAAAGCCAAAAAGGAACCGTACAACACTTTGTGAATAAAAGCAATATATATATATATATATATATATATGCTAGGTTATAAGTGAAACTCACCGTTTCACTAATGTTGGAATCAAAAGTAAGCGTAAAGGTTTTATTTGGGCTTCACAAGGCCCAACAAACTCCACCTTGAAGCACAAAGAAACGTAGCACAAACAGAAAACACCAGGGTACTACAAGTTCAATGCCAGACCAGAGGACACTAGGACATAGAAAACCAGAACAAAAATATACAAGAAAACAGAACAGAACCTACAAAACAAGAAACTGCATTAGCATTTCCAAATCAAATTTAAAACAGAAATAACAGAGATAAGAGAAAGAAATCACTACTGTTGGACTTTTTACAATTCCAAGGCGTCCTTGAATTTGTTAAGAGGTACAACTTTAGTCAAAATATCTATTGGATTGCACATAGTGGATATTTTCTCCACCTTCACCTTATCACTTGCAATAATGTCTCTAATAAAATGTAGTCTGACATTAATATGTTTAGTTCTTTCATGATAAGCACTATTCTTCGATAAATGAATAGCACTTTGAGAATCACACATAATATGTGGAGTTTCATCTTTTAAACCAAGTTCAGAAAGTATTCCTTTCAACCATAGTGCCTCTTTTACAGATTCAGACAAGGCCATGTACTCAGCTTCAGTAGTAGACAGAGCTACTACATGCTGAAGATTTGACTTCCAGCTAACAACATTTCCACCAACAGTGAAAACAATACCAAATAAAGATCTTTTTTTGTCTAAATCTGCAGCATAGTCAGAATCACAATAGCCTTTCACAGAGAAATTATTAGATTCATTTCCAGTAAAATTCAAACAGAAATCAGAAGTGCCATTAAGATATTTCAATATCCATTTTACAACATTCCAATGATCTTTTGAAGGATTATTCATTAATCTACTCACAACACTAACAACATATGCAATATCAGGTCTAGTACTAATCATTGCATACATTAGGCTTCCAATTGCATTACAATATGACACATTTTGCATATAGACAAATTCATCTTCATTTAAATCATCACATACAGATTTCAAACGAAAATGAGCAGCTAATGGCAAGCTAATAGATTTACAGAGATGCATAGCAAAAAGTTTAACAACCTTCTTAACATACACAGCTTGAGATAAAGATAAGGTTCTTTTTTTTCTATTTCTTACTATATCCATGCTTAAGATTCTCTTAGCAGGACCAAAGATTTTCATATCAAATTCTTTTAGCAACGTCTATTTCAATTTGTTAATGCATTCAATATCATGAGAAACAAATTAGCATATCATCCACATAGATAAACAAATAAGTATATTTATTTCCATTATCTTTCTTATAATAGACACAGTGATCATACTTACATCTAATAAATCCATGTGAAAGAACAAAATCATTAAACCTTTTATACCACTGCCTGGGTGCCTGTTTTAAACCATACATGGACCTTTTCAGCAAGCAGACTTTGTTCTCAGAACTTTTCTGTATGAAGCCTTATGGATGCTCCATATAGATTTGTTCATCTAAGCTTCCATGCAAAAAAGCAGTTTTAACATCAAGTTGTTCTAAGATAAAATAAGCTTAATAGAAGTATGTTTTACCACAGGAAAAAAACTTCATTGTAATCAATTCCTTCTACCTGTGAGTAGCCTTTGGCTACCAGCCTGGCTTTATACTTGGCTTTCGTCAATCTTGGGACTTCAGGCTTCAGCTTGAAGACCCACTTGCATCCAATGATCCTTTTCTCCTTGGGTCTATCCACAAGAACCCACGTCAGATTCTTCTTTAACAAGGAGATCTCTTCCTCCATTGCTCTCAGCCATCTATCTTGAGATTTCATGTTCATTGCCTCTTTGTATGTTGCTGGTTCTTCTTGTTCAACTAATTCAGCAACCTGCAAGGCAAAAGCAACAATATCAGCATGAGCAAATCTGTTAGGAGGCCTAATATTCCTCTTAACTCTATCTCTAATAAGAAGATAATTATTGAGGTTGGAGTCCTCTTGATTTTCTTCACTAGTTTGTTGATCATTTGCAAGTTGATCAAGTGTGTCTACATGATCTTCAGTTTCATCATGATTCTGAATAAGTTCAGAATCATCAATACCAGTGGTCTTCTCCACCTCCAACTGGACCTTTCCAGGTTCTTTAACCTGTCCAGTATCCTGCACAATATCTTTATAAAATGTCAGTTCATTGAAAACAACATTTCTACTAACAACACATTTATTTTCAAATATTAACAAGAGTTTATAACCTTTTGTCCCTGCAGGATAACCTACAAAGACAGATTTAAGAGCCCTAGGAGCTAGCTTATCTTGTTTAGTGTGAATATAAGCTAAACAGCCAAAGGGTTTCAGGTAACTCAGGTTAGAAGGCTTACTATACCACACTTCCATGGGAGTTTTGAAATTGATAGCAGATGAAGGTGACCTGTTTATAATATAACAAGCAGTAGAAACAGCTTCTACCCAAAAAGATTTTCTAAGACCAGAATCAGCAAGCATGCATTTAACTTTATTTAAAATAGTTATATATATTCTTTCAACAATGCCATTTTGCTGAGATGTTTCAGCACAAGTTCTATGTCTTAAAATACCACATTGTTTGCAGAAATCATTAAATTAGTTATTACAGAATTTCAATCCATTATCAGTTCTTAATGCTTTAACCTTCTTTCCAGTTTCAATTTCCACTTAAACTTTCGAGTCTTTAAAACAATCAAAAGCTTGATCTTTTTGTTTTAAAAAATAAGTCCACACATCTGGAATGAGAATCTATCACAAAAAGAAAGTAATGACAGCCAAAAAGTGAACTAGGAATGTTAGGTGACCCCCACAAATCAGAGTGTATATAATCCAAGATATTTTTAGTTTCATTCTTTCCTATTTGAAACTTTAATCTGTGAGATTTTCCCAAAACACAAGTTTCACAGAAATCAATAGGAGAAAATGTTTTAAAACTTAAAATACCTTGTTTATATAACTCTTGTAATCCTTGATTACTAGTGTGGCCTAGTCTCTTATGCCAAAGAGAAGAATCACTAGGCTTTTTACTGACACTACAAGAGTCAGGTCCTAAAGCTTCTCCATTTAGAAAATAGAGACCATTATCTGACATCCATTTCATAAGAACTATGTATCCTTTAACCACTTCTAGAGTTCCTTGAAAACTCCTAAAACTGTAACCACTCTTATCTAACATTCCTAGAGATATCAAGTTTCTTCTAAGATTAGGGACCCATCTCACATCCTTGAGAACCTTAACAGTCTCATCTCCCATCCTAAACCTAACAGCTCTAATTCCTTCTACTTGACAGGTTTGGTTATTACCTATCATCCCCTTTCCACCTTTAATTTTCTTAAGACAGATTAACCAGTCCTTTTCAGGTGTCATATGGTAGGTACTACCAGAATCCATCACCCACTCCTTCTCACTAGAAGTATTAGACATAGCTAGGACCTCACTATCCTCAAAACCACTAGTCAGATTAGTATAATCTGTCTTATTCCCATTATTTTGTGCTTCTCCTTTTTCTAGACAATTATTCCTAATGTGTCCTTCCTTATGAAACAACCAACAAGTCATCTTTCCTTTAACAGGTGGCTTATACTTATTCTCAGTATTGTTCTTTCCTTTTTCTTTTCCTTGAAACTGACTCTTTTTACTAAACTTCTTTTTAATAAATAGCCCTTTTGCATTGACCTTCTTATTAAATACCATTTCTAGTTCTTTAGACTTTAAGGCTCCTATTACATCTTTTAATGACCGAAACTCTCTTCCACACAATAGCATATTTCACATCCTTGTAGGAATTAGGCAAAGCATTTAGAAGAATAATAACTTGGTTTTCATCAGTAATCTTTTCATCAATATTAGCAAGACTAATAGTTATCCTTTTAAAATCATCCAAATTATCATCCAAAGATTTACTAGATTCGATTCTAAAACCAAATAATTTTTCTTTTAGATGTATTTTGTTTAAAAGAGATTTAGTCATGTACATAGATTCAAATTTTAACCAAATACCAATCAGCAGCAGTAGTTTCATCATTAACTTGTTAAGAACATTATCACTCAAATGCAGAATTAACAGACTATAGGCAGTTTCAAGAATATCATTTTTATCAGTTTCAGATAAAGATGGGGGTAAATCTTTCTCACCACCAAGTGCTTTAGAGCACTTTTGATGTACTAGAACAACCCTCATCTTCTTGCGCCACATGTTGAAGTCTCATTTCCCATCAAACCTTTCCACCTCCACTCTGACTGAACCCATTCTTGAGTGTCTGAGGGTCTGAGGTAGACCTTGCGTACCAGCGCTTGAAACTCAAAAAGAAGACAGGAACACAAGAACCAACCAAATCTCTTGATACCACTTGTTAGAGTTTTAAGTGCACAATCAAACTGAAATTAACGAGCAGAAGCAGAAATTAAAAGAGAAAGAAATACACAAGTATTTTACTTGGTTCAGTAACTAGGACAAAATCCTAGTTACCTACATCTAAGGGCAAAGAACCTGTAGACCCTTTATTACTCACACTAATATTACAAGAATATTACAACAACATTCCTCAGGATTACAAGGCTAAACTTTCAACAAGAACAAAGCCTTAAAATAACAGGTAAACAAGAAAACAAGATTTACAGGGTACAAAAGAGAACTACTGTTTATCAATGTTAAGAATAGACATTACCCAACCTTCAATCTTCCTCTCAACCAGTTCCTTACAGAGAATAAACCTCAAGAACAGAAAACGGACCAAACCCGAGAGAGAGATTACCTCCACCTGCAATACAACACCAACAGGAACACAAAACATATACCACAAATCTATATCATAATCACTCAGTTTTCACTCACCAAACTCAAGATTTGTGCAGAAATGGAAAATCCTAGCAAAGCTAGGTTACAAAGGAAAAACAAGAAGATGAAAAAGAATAAAAGAAGCTACTGGAACGTGCTAGAGAAATAAGGAAGCGTTAAAAGCCAAAAAGGAACCGTACAACACTTTGTGAATAAAAGCAATATATATGCTAGGTTATAAGTGAAACTCATCGTTTCACTAATGCTGGAATCAAAAGTAAGCATAAAGGTTTTATTTGGGCTTCACAAGGCCCAACAAAACCGATAGAGAAGATTCTGTATGAAATATTTGTCCATTTAATGAATGAGACATGGACTGATTCATCTAAAATCAGAATATTATTATTTATTATCTAGACAAGAAGTTAAGAGCTAAAAAAGATACACAACAAAATTTGATCACTCAAATGAATGCCCCTGTACTAGTATTTGATTTAAAAAATTCAATAAAAGCAATATTATTTTATCATTGAAGACTAGCTTCCTCATATTGGCCAGTTAGCTTTAGTAAAATAGCCTCCAGATTCGTGGGATTGAACTTCAGAACCTGAGAATGGACAAATATTTCATGCAAATTTTTCTTTATCTGTTTATCAGCTAATCTTTGAAGCTATATAATCAAGACAACAATAACATTTTAGATGTAATATGGTAATGTCAGCAGTTAGAGTGAAGCACAATATAGTTCACATGTATTTAGAGTAAGAAGAGGCATAAGTTACCAAGAAATATAAATAGTTGTTTTTGTTCAAAGAAATTATTAGGTGGTCTAAGACTATTATAGTTCTAACTAATCTCCATATGACACATAATTAAATATTATAATTATTTATTATAAATTAATTAAAAAATTGAATATGTGTCACATAAAAATTTATTGGGATCATATATACGTGATAATCCAAGAGTATTTAATAATAATTTCTTGTTCACAAAACATGATTGGCTTTAAGGTTGTTAAGAGTAAATAGGTTTTTAAAACCAGATTTAATTGGTTCAAGATTCAATGGTTTCATCTTAGTTGAATCGGCTTTATATTTTTAATATTATATAATACTTTAAGTAATAAAATAATTAAAAAAATAGGATCTAAAAGTTATAAATAAATAAAAATGACTAAATTTTATGTTTCTAAAGATAAAAATTAATAATAGTTGATAAAGTAATTGATAATTATTATGAATATTTAGGCAAATTTAAATAAATAATACAAAAAAATAAAAATTTAAGAAAATGGGACAGTTTTCAAACAATTTAAGAAAATGGGGCTGTCCAACACGCCTAAAATAGGCGTGTTGCAGTCCCTTGGTTTCTATAAAAGCTGGCTCTTGATAGCCTGTATATGCATTGGTTCCAAGTAGTGATTTTTTGTTGGATTCATTGCTTGTGGTTTGGTTCTAGTTTAAGCGTTTTCCAAATATGAGTTCAGGTAGTCAGAGTGTTGATGTTATGTTATTTTTTAATGGAAGAAAAGTCAAAGGATGACATGGTGTTATTTTTGAAGGGAACAATAGGTCGACACGTATCAATCGAAGATCAACGCTTAGTGAATTACATGAGAAGATACGCAGGAAATTAGGTTTAAACGACAACCAACATATCAGTTTGGTGACGGCAAGATTATGGCAACACGATTATTACACGGGGAGCGAACTGCTGGATGATGAAGACGTAGAAATTGTAGTCGACCGATTTTTGAAGCAGTCAAGGAATGAAATGTTAGAATTGTACGTGGATTACGTCGCAGTGGAGGATGATGTTTTACCCTTAGCCATGAGGTTAGCGGCTTTTGCTTCTGCAAATAATGAAGCATCATATGCTGCTCCAGCTGGAAACGTGTCTGAGGAAGCTGAACATGACCCACCTTGGGTTATGGAGGAGGATGATGAGGACGATGATGATGAAGATATCGCGATGGAAGATCGTCTTCTTGAGGAGGATGCTAGTGAGTACGAAAATGACGAGGATGCTGACGTGCATGCGATTCAATTCGAAGAAGACACTGGTGTGGGGTCGTCTTAAAGGCGTCATCATGCGAACGTTGGATCTAATCAAGTAGAAGAACCTGTTGAAGGTATGTTAGACTGCTTTAATCAATGAAACTGTAGTGATATATGTTTTATGGTTTATGGTTATATGTTTTATGGTTTAGGGTTTATGTTGCTTATAATAATTGTTTAGGGTATTGGGTTTGGTTTCTGGTTTAAGGGTTACGGCGTATGCTGGATGGTTAAGGTTTTATGTTCTGTGGTGTTGTGTCAATGCTGCTTAGGTTGATATTAGGGGTTTATGGTGTTAAGAAAATGGTTTAGTGTTTACAGTTTAAGGTTAGGGTTTAGGGATTAGGGAGTATACCGTTTGGTTTAGGTTTATGATTTAATGATGATGTTGGTAACCAATATTCTGGGCTACTTACAATACAATGATCATGCATGTCTCCCTCCTTACTTGGATTTGATTGGTTCCACCAACGATAGTACCTAGACGAAGTAACATTAGGCTGATGGCAGGCACATAATGAGGTCAGGAGGCCGAAATTGCATCCATTACTGGCTGATTGCATCCATTATTGGCTGACTTTAACTTATCCAAGGATTGTCATTGTAATGTGCTAGCATAGCAAGAGAGTGTTACTCCATTCCAAATTTCTTTAACCCCACAACAGAGTAATTCTAACAAACATTCATATCCTCCAATGTTATAGTTGCTTGTCCCAAGGAAACAGAAACATGTTGGTATTTGAATATTGTTTAGTGTACACAACGAAGTGTTTATGTGTTTGGATAATGTGTACTGTTTGGATAATGGGTTTAGGGTTGCCTTTGATTGTTTTGGCTGGATGATCGTACATACATATTCATTTTGAATATGTTTTTATTGGATTAGGATACACAATTTGAAAATTCTTTAATCGGGGTTTTATGCTTGCCTTCTTGATATACATATATTTTATTTGGCATATATGTATAGGTGTTGAGGTCGTTCCTTTTTGGCATGGAATTCCACATTACACGTATATTGATTGGAGTGATCCATACGACGAAGAAGAATCATTTACAGGTTCTGCTTCGGGTTCGGGTTCAGGTTCAGGTTCAGTGCAAAGTCCTTGGCAACTAGGGGATGACTTGTTTGTTAAACAGGAATTTCCATCGAAAATGGAGGCCCAAATTGCAATTAAACAAAACCTCATGAAGGAGCATCAAGAAGCAACTGTGGTTGAGAGCAAGCCTACCAAGTTTACGATGAAGTGTGTTCAACACAAAGATGCTTGCCTTTGGAGGGTTAGGGTAATCAAACCAACGTACGGTGAGAAGTGGGTGGTTTCAAGATGGGGTGGCAAACACAATTGTCTGAATGATCATATTTCACAGGGTCACAAACAGTTTGACGTTGATGTTATTGCTTCACTTATAGTAGGTATGTTTCTATGAAATTTTGTTAATATGAACAATATTGTTTTTAGAGGTATGTTGATAATGTCAATGTTATCATTTGATTGTTAGGAATGGTCAGGGAGGAACCGTCTGTGTCAATTGCATTGGTTCAGGAGAGGATCACCAATACCTATGGCTTTAAAGTTTCATATGGCAAGACCTGGTATGCGAAGCAGAAAGCAATGGCAATGATTTCTGGGGATTGGGAAGTGTCTTATGCATTTTTGCCGAGGTGGTGCGACTACATGCTTCGTTTCTCACCAGGTTCTTTTTATGATATTCAAACAAATGCTTATTTTGTGGCAAATCGACTGGTACGGGGAAAACGTGTGTTTCAGCACATGTTTTGGACTTTTAGGCAGTGTTGCGAGGCTTTTAACTTTTGCAAACCAATCATCCAAATTGATGGGACTCATTTATATGGGAAGTATAAAGGTAAATTGTTGATTGCCACGACTCAGGACGGAAATAATGAGTGTCTGCCATTGGCATTTGCCATTGTTGAGGGGGAGACGCTGGAAGCTTGGGAATACTTCCTTACTAACATTCGCCTCCACGTAGCCCAAATGCAAAATATATGTCTCATTTTAGATCGGCACCGGAGCATTATATCTGTTGTGGAGAATCATGCCGGCTGGCAACCACCTCATGCGCATCACGTGTTTTGCCTTCGTCATATTGCCAGTAATTTTAATACAAGGTTCAAGAGTGCAAGATTGAAGAAGGCCCTGATGGCTTTAGGTATGTTAACATGTATTTCAAGTACGTTAATTTGAGAGGAATATGTAAACAGGAATCTGTTAAATGTTATTATTATTCTGCAGGTTATACTCCCAGTGTGGTTGATTTTGACGCCGCGTTTGAACGGTTTCATGATACTAGTCCCGAGGTTGCATAATGGATTGATGCCTTCCCTAAGGAAAAGTGGACACGTGCATATGATGTAGAGGGGAGAAGATATGGCCACATGACAACAAACTTGTCAGAATCAGTCAATAGAGTGCTCAAGGGAGCAAGGAACATGCCTATCACCGCTCTTGTGAAGCACACGTATACCCGATTGGTTGAGTATTTTGTATGCAGAGGACAGGCGGCCGTTTCACAGCTTCAACATTCACAGCAACATTACAAAAATGTGGTTGACGCCATGAGGCATAACCAGACCGTTGCTACAGGCCATCATGTAGGCACATATAATCTTGAGCAAACGGTATTTCAGGTGGAAGAGGGTTGGGATAGGATATTGTAACACCCCCGTAGGCTTCCGGTGCGTTATCATTAACGATATCGGTTTAGCGTTTTATAAACGGAAATAATTACTCAGCGGAAGCATAGAATCGTTTTTCTTGATTCATTAGGTATGAAATTCAAAATAACAGACAACATATATATATATAAGGCACATAATACAAGCCCTGCTGATCCAGTTTCTTAAAATAAACATAGACAGATAAGGAATCATATATAAGATAATCAGGAGGATAAACAGATTATTACTCATCATTATAGTTCTGTACATCCATATACATCAGAGTTTTCACCACACTGTGGCAATACAAAAGAATACTGCCCTCACTGAGGGTTACAGAACTATACAACCCTATCCAGGGTACAAAACATATCAAAACACCAAAACAGAGCCTTCAAGCTCCTTCTGCTGCTCTTAGCCAAGCAGAAATGTCTCTATTCGGGCCTCCTGCCCTGAGACTGCTCTCTTCTGTCTGAAGAGTCACCTGAAACCACAAATCCCCACGCGGGGTGAGATATATATCTCAGTAAGCTCAGGGTCCTTGGGAAGTCATTCCCACCCTGGCCCACAATTCACAATACAAATATCAGATAAGCATACATATCAAGTCAATTTCACATCCATGGCAGAGTTACACTCAATGCTCACTAGTTTAGCAGAGTTCCACTCAATGCTTTCAACAGATGGCAGAGTTACACTCGATGCCCTCAACATATGGCAGAGTTACACTCAATGCCATTCATAGATCATAGCACAGCCAAGTACAATATATATAAAGTCACAACAGTATGCAACAACCAATGCATGCATTATGAATATGACCATCACTCCCCAAGAGTGTGGTGTGCAACCAAATGGGAATCAATCCCCAGGGACTCAGAACTTACCTGGCAAGGTATCAATCTGTAGTTCCTTCCCTGGTTTGTGGCTCCCGCCACCAACAGTTCCAGAATCACGCCCTATTCAAGGGGCATTTCAATATCAATACTAATTCACAGACATATAATCACAGAAACATACAATACCAGGATCCCCTATCCTAGGGTTCAATCAAATTCTGCCCAGACAAGGCTTTTTCTCAGATCATACAGGGTTCATCAAAGCTGTCATCAGAGCAATTGAGTCACCACAGACTCAATGCACAGCACATTCTTAAGCTTTGGCTCATAACAGCCCATAATTTGAAAATAACACTAGAACGGTCTTGCCCTCAACTCAGGCACCGTTTCAGTAGCCTCTCAGGCTCAACATAGACTCAGTAACGGCTCTAGCATGTCAGAAAACCAATAACAAGTGACTCTACACCAGTCACTTATGCATTCACAGAGCCAATATTCAAAGTTT
>PYAF01004871.1:151944-179864 GCA_007407185.1 Glycine tomentella
GCTTTCCCAAGCTCTGGTGTCCTTGCCAAGCCACGGTTCTTCGCCAAACTCAAGTCTCAGAGGTTTCTCTGAGGTAATGGATTTCTCTCAATCCAAAGGAAAAGGATGAAGGATTTTAGCTCTCAATCGGTTAAAACAAGTTTCTAGGTCACAGGAAAGCGTTTAGGCTCACCTCTAAGGTCCTAGAAAGCTTGGAACAACTCTAATGGAGGTTTGGGACGTGGGGGAAGAAGAAACCATGAGTTTTGGGCTAAAATTTCGTAAAATGGCCTTCAAATACTGGTTCTGCCGACGTTCCCGTGCTAACCGCGCCATATATGGCGCTATTCGCGCCAAATTAATGCAACTAAAAACTTCCTGGGCATTTATGGCGCTAATCGCGCCACTACGGCGCTAACCGCGCCAACTGGGCGCGTCTGTGGCGCTAATCGCGCCAAACTGACGCTATCTGCGCCATCAGGCCGCAAGAAATGACCTTCTGGTACAATTTCACGCTACTGGCGCCATATCCCACGCTACTGGCGCCACATCCCACGCTAACCGCGCCGCTTCCACGCTGTTAGCATGGGATTTTTTTTTTTTTTTTGCAAAAACCTAGGTTATTATAGATATATTCTGTCAACCTTGCTGAGCGTTATTGTCAGTGTGGCAAGTTTAAGGCATTCAAATACCCATGTAGTCACGCCGCAGCTGCTGCTTTACATGTTTGTCAAAATCCTTATCAGTTTATGGATGATGTCTTCCTGATAAACAACTTGGTTTAGGCCTATTCATTGCCATGGCAGCCAATCGGTAATGAACGTGCTATTCCACCAAGTGAAGATGCAGTTGTCATACCTGACGGGGAGATGTTGCGTGCAAAGGGTCGTCCAAGGTCCACTAGACTACGTAATGAGATGGACGAAGTGGAAACAATTCCAAGATGCGGCAGATGCAGAATTTGCAAGCAGGTTGGACATAATCGAAGGAATTGTCCTACTCGTGGTGGTGCTTCATGAATTTGAAATTATGTGTTTTTAATTAATGTGATGCTAATGTATTTTATTTAGAAAGACATGTGTAACCCTTTTATTTCGTTATGAGACATGATATTACCTAAAACCTAATTTTATACCATTTCTGTTTCCGTACTTGTAGACCGAAAGACTATACCATAAACAGTAACCCTAATTTAATAAGTCAACCTTTGATCGCTAATGAACAACATTAAAAACAGGTGTCCCAGTCCACGAACATGCCATGACTGAACACGCCTGAATAGTGCGTGACCTAACACCCCGCAATAAGGCGTGAATTAACATGCCTAAAATAAGACATGACTTAACACCCCTTGAAACGGCGTGTTATGTCACGCTGAAATACGGCGTGACTTAACACCCCTAAACTGGGTGTGACTTAACACGCCCAACAAATAGGACGTGACTTAACACGCCTTCAAACGGCGTGTTACATCACACCGAAATAGGGCGTCAGTGACCTCTATTTAAGGCAAACACTCCCACTCCCAGACCACATGCCTCCGGATTCGAAATTGAATCTGAATTAGGAGAAACCAGCAGTCAGAATATTTGTAATTCAACATTAGCATTCATTTATTCGAATGGATTAGTGAAATACAACGAAACAGGTGTTTCTTTTGAATGCTCGTCTCCGAAACCAATGCGAGTGCCTAATGCCTGTTCGTTGCAGACACTAAAGAGCAGGATGCACGACACCCAGGAACTTCATACTGACCACTGTGTTGACGAAATCTATTACCGACAACCATCCATACAAGCAGGTCAGAAATTTTTCTTTCATTCTTTAAAACTCACTACTGATGACGATGTTTGCACAATGTTAACGTGCAATAACCAGATGTCAAGTGCTGGCCCCAGAGAAATATTATGCACCATCAACAGAACACCCGACGGTATACTGAACCTACTTCAGTCCACCATCGTCCCTACACACGATGCAATGCTATATTACAACGGCAAGTGGCACACACCACGACAAGGCAATTTTGTGGGTTATTCCTTTACTGGAACAAACCCAATAAGGTTTGAAATTCCTTCGTATTGCAACATTGAAACACTAAAGGAAGTCATAAAATAAGTTGCACCTGTTGGGGTTCCCCCTGATGGCATTCAAAACTCACAGTTAGTAAGCAAATTGTTTTTTCGACAGCCCCGCAATGCAAAATACTCAAACCACACAATCGAATATCACATCATAGAGTTGACAAGTGATGAAGACGTCTGTAAGATGTTAGTCGAATCACACTACTGGAAACGTTATGGTCCAATAGAGATTTCAGCGGTTTTTACAAAACCAGTTACCTAAGTAGTGCTTATCAACTTTCATTGCATTTAATTGTCGTTGTAATTTAAAATGTCAGTTTCATGTTATGTTATGCAGTAATGTTATTTGCCGATTGGATTGTTTGCCTATGATATCAAGTCATGTTTTTCAAAATGTTATTGATTAAACAAATTTAAAAACAAAAGTAAATGAAAACATTAAAAGTATGACAAACTAAATTAAAAAACCACAAATGGCCTACTCAGGCAGATGGCGGTGGCCACTGATAATGACGGGCCATACAATCAGGTAGCTTTCGTCGACGGGGTAACGGGGAAGGGTCTAGCTCAGTAGGGTCTACCTCAGTAAGGTCAGGCTGAGGATGCTCTGGCTGGGACGGGTATGTCTGGGAAGGGCCTTCCGCATACTGGTCTACATATGATGCTGAACATGGAGTGCCCTGCTGTGGATATGACGGCTGCGAAAGGTAATCATCTATGGTGGTGGGAAACGGTACACCTGCTGGCCAACAACCTTCAGCAGAATAATCAAATGTGTCGAGTAGGTCGTCAATGTTGGGACCCTACCAATGATCATGAACTGCTGAACCACTTGTCCCAATATCCGCTGATGCCATCGCCATTGCCGTAGCCACATATACAGGCTGCGAGTCGGTATGTGCAGGCATGTCACTCTGTGAACTGGTGCCCCCGTACCCCATATCACCCGACTGCTGAGACTCATAATATATGGGCTGGCTTCCATATGTCGATCCTACATGTGGAGGCCTAAAATAACCAGAAGTACGAGGCCTGACAGCAACAATGGGCTCTGAAACAGGATGCATCGGTTACCGTCTACGCTTCAGCCCATGCCCCTCCCGTCTTCTACGGCCAACGGCTACAAACACATGTGGCTCATCCTAAAGTTGGGTGTCTGGTGCATGTGGCCCTGCCTCCTCCAGGCGACAACTCTCTTTGAATATAGAGAGTATACGTCCAACTTCCTACTGCGCCCACTCGCGACTATAACCCGGCCGCTGATCATGACTAAGGGCGAAGTACAACATCTCCAGCCCATCAATCTATAAATTAAGAAACAAACATTAGTTTCATTCATGTGTTGTATCATAATAAACATAAATAGACAAATGATAAACAGAAACAAAACTTACACCATGACCAGTCTTCGCAGCCATCTTCGATATGTGTCACTTCCCATTTTCCCTATACCAAACCATGTACTCATGGTTTGGAGACATCAACCCCTGAACTAGAGGGGGAAGCTTGATGTGCTGGTCCCGAACCTCCCACCGTCTAATAAACGGTCTAAGCTTACGGACCCAATTGTCTTCGCGTTTACCACACATGGAAAGGTCATGCACACCCCTAAGCTTCCTTGGCCTACGTGGGATTGGCTGATCTCTCCCGAATTAGCGCATGCATCTGTCAGGCTGGGAATACTCGACGGTGTGGAAGCAAATAACAGGAGTAGTTGTCATCCACAACAGTCGCTCCTGCTCAGAAGCACCAAGAAAGTCGTAATGCATATATGGCTGGCAAACCACATGCCCAGACATAATAATCACACAATCAAATTAAGACATGGACCAAATAAGCACAGCAATTAACACTTACAAATAACTAAACGTACCTCATCCCGGCTGAGAGATTCCAATCTCATCCTATACCAAAGAAGCTCGTGTGCTCGAAACCGGCCTAAAGCGTTAAACCTTAATTCAAAATAATTGCCATTAGAATAATATAAGACTGCATTACACAAATTGTTTATAAAAACCAAATATCGTAAAACATACCGGTGTCTAAAATGCCAATCCGAGTGAGTGGCAAGCGAAATGGTTGGAGCAATGGAGGGGAACCTGAGCCACGCTCAAGCCTGAAGCAGCATGTGACACCCACCAATGTCGCTGCTGTTTGGATCTGTGCACTCGCACATTTGTCTAAACAAATGTGCAAGGACCGTAGATCCCCAGCTATATGATCCAATGTCATCGAAGTCCCCAACAAGCAATGGGACGTAACGGGCCGCGACCATGCTCCCCCCAGATCTGTCGCACAGCAGCCATGATCCAATAAGACGTGCAATGTGGACCTTAGTAAATCGCGACACATCGACCAAATCGTTATAAACCTCACCCCAATGCGCAAAGTGTCTGTCAAAGAAAGACAGCCGCAAATATCCGCCTTTAAGCTTCGTGTCTGCATCAGGTTCATGACCGAATACATCCTCAGTGACGGTCTCCCAATCCGCGACCGTGACCCCTGTGACAACTTTGCCCTTCGTGGGCAACCCCAACATACCCGCCACGTCTTCCAACGTGATCGTCATTTCGCCCTGCGTCATGTGGAAGGTATGGGTCTCTGGTCTCCACCGCTCAACCAGAGCACTAATCAGCGCATGATCAATCTAAAAAAAAAACAAATCAATTTATATGCATTAATGTTAGAAAATTGTGCTTTACTAAACTAGTTTCAAACATGCATACCTGAATATGTCGCATGCGTGCGACATGTAGAAAGCCGGCACGTCCTAACATATCACCGACAATGTCAGGTATATCATCGTACTGTGGCCCCACCGTCGCTTTACCGCGTCGGGTCTTCAACAGGCGAGCTCTGTCCTCGTTCCACACAGCTTGTGAAACATGGGTCCGCTAAGTTCGCCTACGCAGAACACCCCACTCATACGGCGTAGGGATGACATGTGTCGTCGGATCCATGGGCTCACCCTCATGATCGGATCCAGAGCGCGAAAAATCACTCGAAGATGAGTCAGCCATGTAACAACTATCTTAATATAAATTAAAAAAAAGTAAAGTTAAACTTAATTTTACTTCGGTTGATATCACATTACAAATAATTAGCATATAAAATTAATAAAAACTAATGTACATAACTATCAAATATTTTATTTTTCTCTCTAGATCTTTTCCACAAGACAAATGTACAAAAAATTAAAAATCTTCTATACTATTCCATCCAACAAACAGCGATTTGTGAAACACAAATCATGGAAGGGAGACAACACCCTCTTTGAAAAAGTGCCGCTCAGACACCTCAAATTTTAAATCTGATTTATGAGATGCAACATCAGCCCTCTGATATTCATAGTGCACTTCTATTAATACTAAAACAGTCCAAAAGTAAAAACCTTGACGTACATTGTTTCCACTTGTGCCAAGTCCATCGTCATATACGCAGAGAAGATGCAAAACAGAACAAGAAATAAAACGTGTGATCATGTCTTTCTCCCATTCACCTTCTTCATCAGCTCATGCTCATAGTCCTCAGAGTAACCCTTTAATCCCCACAAACTGCTCGCAACAACTTGGCAAGCGAATACAGCAAAGCACTTGTTACAACTGTGATCAGTGAGGACATTAGTCTTATTGTTGTCCTTCCAAAGCCCCCAAAACCAAACCTTTCTCACCTACAAAAGATTCCACTATTCCCTTCAACACGAACATACAATGTCCTTGTGGCCATGGCTCTTGCGGAATCAAATCACACTACCCCTTAGCCCTAAACCACTAAACCAAACCCCCTAAACCATAAACTATTAACCTAATCCAACTGTTTAACATTAACCCAAAGCCCTAAACATCTAAACCGAACCCCCTAAACCCCAATCGGTAATTAAACTAATCCAAAAGTTAATCAGTAACCCAAAACCCTAAACACATAAACCTTATCCCACTAAACCCTAAATCGTTAACCTAATTCAACAATTAATCATTAACCCAAAACCTTAAACCCACTAACCAAACCACTAAACCCTAAACCATTAACTTAATCCAACAGTTAATCATTAACCCAAAGCCTTAAACCCACTAACCGAACCACTAAACCCTAAACCATTAACCTAATCCAACAATTAATCATTAACCCAACGCCTTAAACCCCTTAACCCAACCACTAAACCCTAAACCGTTAACCTAATCCAACAGTTAATCATTAACCCAAACGCCTTAAACCCATTAACCCAACCACTAAACCCTAAACCGTTAACCTAATCCTACAGTTAATCATTAACCTAAAGCCTTAAACCCATTAACCCAACCACTAAACCCTAAACCCTAAACCCTATACCCAACCACTAAAACCTTACCATTAACCTAATCCTACAGTTAACCATTATCCCATAACCCTAATACATAAACCTTAAACCGTTACCCAAACCCGCTAACCATTAACCCTAAACCCCTAAACCAAATCCCCTAACCGTAAACCATTAACCTAACCAACATCAACCCTAAACCCTAAACCCTAAACCATACACCATACTCCCTAACACATAAACACAAACACAATAAACCCTAAACCCTAAAGCCTAAACCATAACCCATAACCCATAAACCGTTAATCCTAAACCCTTAACCCTAAACCCAACAATCATCAAAACCAAAACCTAACCATCATCTATAAACATATAATCTAAATTCCTAACACTAACATTAACGAATCTAATAATTTTTTTCATAATATCTATGAACTTAAAAATTTTCTACTGACCTAACATATACGTCATTAACTAACATGTGCACCCTAGTAATTTTCTAAGAATATATAATGTACCGCGCTAACAATTCAATAATAAAAAATAATCAATTATAAAATGCGCTTACTTGTTGACAGGGCTTCGCCGCAAAAACAATCTATCCAAACTCCTTAGCGCACCAAGCTACTTTTTCACCCAAGGTTGAAAAGTTACAAATGAGGTAAAAGTAAATTTTGGCTGATTATATAGGACCAAGGGACTGCAACACGCCTAAATTGGGCGTGTTTAAACACGCCTATTTTAGGCGTGTTGGACAGCTCCATTTTCTTAAATTGTTTGAAAACTGCCCCATTTTCTTAAATTTTTATTTTTTTTATTATTTATTTAAATTTGCCTGAATATTTAAGTATGTATTTTTAGTTATCTGAAAAATATTTTAAATTAAATAAATAAATTGAAAAGGAACGATCCTCAATTAGTTTGATCGGTTCTCACCAACTGAAATTTCTCATTTTTTGGAATATCTGGTCAGATTTTCAAAACATTGGTAAATAGTAAGACACTCTTTAATTCAAAAAAAAAAAAAAAAGTAAGACACCATTTAAATTTAAAATTGAATTGTAGATGTTATGACCGTGTTAGATTTAATTCCTACATTCAATAATAATTTTCGTGTTAGTTCATACACGAATAAGTACTACATTTCATTTTGACTTTTATTAAAAAACGAAGGACTACATTTTGGTGTTCTCACCCAAGACATTCTTCTTTTGTCCCTATTTGAAAAACTCAGAACATATCATAACCTCAACAAATGTCAAAATCCGATTTGTAACACATTTTTATAGGAACCAAATGTGAGATTTTTTTTTTTTTTTATGTATGAACTAGAACAAAAAATATGAAGTATAAGAACTAACTTTTTTAATGTAGCCTCCAATACTTTTACTGTTAATATGAAAAATAACAATAAGAAGTGTGTAAAATAAATGATATTTATACAACGAGAAGTTTTTTTTTTTTTTTTTTGAAATAGCTAGTTAATATATATCAAATAGGCAAAAATGAGTACAGAAAGAGAATACAAGGTAGTGAAGGTACCAGGGGCACCGGTCCCAAAAGAGAAAAACGAAACTGTCAACCAAAGAAATACAATGTATTCTCTTTAGATATGCTAAAAATAGTTGTTATTGGATAATAATAAGAATTTATTTTTATACTTGCATCCTCAAATTAGTAATTAACAATAATATATTTTCTATAGAAAAATGAACAACGACGTGAAGAATTTCCTATACAATCGAGTATATTATTATATATTGAATTGTTTTTATGCTTAATATAAAACAATCTTGTAGTATATATTTTTTTTCTTAAAAAGCATTATTTGTAATATTTTATTTGAGGCTCGCTTTCTATTTATCATTAATATGTTTTGGCGTTTCATATTTAAAATATTAAAAAATTTAAACTCAAGAAATTTTATTTTGATACAGTCTGATGATTGAATCGAATAAGACTAGTATATATAAAAATTATAAAATTCAAAATAATATTAATTTTTTTTACATATGAAATATATTCTAAAACGAAAAAGTACGAAAGGGAGATGTTAATAGATACCTGCCATCACTGTTTCCTTTGCTCTTTTTGAAGGGAATATGAGTCCCAAAACTAATCAGAGCCCATCATTGCCCCAATATGACATTCAACTTTCTCAGTTTTCTTTTCACTTTTCAAATTGCAAATGATTTTGTTTTTTTGGAATAGCCAAAGGAAATAAATTTCACCAAAGTCAAATTAATAAATATTCCTTATCGACAAATGCCAACGATTCACGTCTTATCATAACTACTTAGTTCTTAGGCAAGTTAACCCAACCAATTTGCCTGGACTCGTTTCCAATTCATTACAACATTTATTGGCTTTTGGTGATGGAACAAATTAGAGGATACCAAATGGTCAAAATCTCAAAAGAAATAATGGCACCTCCTATCTAATCTTTATTTTTCTTGCAAAGATGTAACATACAAAACAATAAACTTTATGAGCCTCCGAAACATTTAAGATTTATTAGAACAATAAAAGGAAAAGGTATAGGGGTAGCTTTAATTTCCACATACAACAACAACGTGAAACTTATCGAAATTGAAAAAATCTTGACGGGGAATTACTCTAATGACAACCTCTCAAAATGCTACGTACCCATCATGATCATGAATTCTTCCATTTTAGAACATCTCCAGAATTTGATGATGTGTTGGGCCAAACCTAAGCTGACTCAACCATCTTATTCAAGCCTTAGCTTCTTAGTTAGGTATCCTTGCAATTATATATAGGCTCCTTACAAATGTGGTATTTGCTACTTTATGTTCCCAATAGATGATTATTGATGTTGACTTAGCCTATTTATTAAAAAGGTTAAATTTAAGTTTTTTAAGTAATAAGGTTTAGCTTGAGTATGCATGGCAAATAACTTTGTATTTGCGGCTATCATTCCAAACTCATTCCGATTTTGACGAGAAATATCCACTTTGATAGCATAAGGATATGAGTACGAATATTACTAGAAATTTTATAGCGAAGATGAGTATCAAATTATATTTATACCATACCCGTCACCCATTACATTTTTTTATAAGTTTCTAGTCACAACATATATATACATAATATATATTAAAGATTTTATTGTAATAAGTTTCTAAAATATAAATATTTAAATAACAAACTTAAAATATACATTTAACTAAAAATATAATTGAATTCTTAATTTTTTATCTTTAATTTCTTTGTTATTCATTATATTTATATAATGTTAGAATTAAAAACATAATATATAATTTATTTACAAATATATAAGTAAAGCAAAATAATAAAAAAGATTATAGTAGGTTACTTGCTAGTATATCCGAACTCGATAAAATCTTACAAGGATGAAAATGAGTATTAAAACTGTAAACTTGCCTTTTTTATACCCAAACTCATACTCGCCCCTCCTTTTGCAATGATAGGGACGAGGAGAACCAAACCTATCCACAATCCACTCGATTGTTCACAACTTTCTTGAGTAAGTTGAATAGTTATGGCTAACGAAACAATGATTTATATATATATATATATATATATATATATATATATAATGTAAATTTATTTAAAAATAAAAACTATTTTTAATTCTTAGATAACATATATAATAATATTTTTATTTTAACTATAAAAAATTATTTTATAAATAATTATTTATTCCAATTACATATTTTAATAAAGTTACATAAATTAATTTGTAAAATATTTTATTTTAGTTATTTAAATTAATGAAATTTTATTATTTATTTATTAGATAATTTACATATTAAATTTTTATTAATTTAAATAATTTAAAATAAAATAATTTACATATTAAAAAGTAAATGGATTTATTTTAATTATTTATATTAATAATCTTTAATTTTCATATAATTTAAATATTTTGTTTTTTTATATAATTTAGAGAATTTATTCCAGCATAAAAAATTAGATAACTTACTTGTTAATATAAATTTTCACAATTTTTATAAATTACATAAAATAATTTATGTAAATTTTTAGTATATATACAACCTTTACTATTGATTACAAGGAAGGAATTTTAAAGTAATTCCTTAACTAAAGGAGGAATAACCTATCATTGGGTTATTAACCCCTTCCTACTACCACAATTACAGGAATTTGTTACAACATAATATGTAGCAGCTTTATTTCTCATATAAATTTCAAAAAATCAACATTATTCAAGAGATTTGGATCAGTTTCAAAATTAGCATCATTCAAGGGATTTGAATTTTGTTTCTTATCAATAAGATGTATTTGTTATTGATTTTTATCCATTAACTTGTTTGTCTTCAATTTTAATATTCAACCTAAAGTGTTTCTAAAACATGTTACTTTAGGCTGCTCACACTATCTTATGTACTATATATTGTTATCTAATCATAAATCACCATTTAAATTATTTTAAGATGTTAAGATTCTTTATTTCAATAATTAATATGGTCTAAAATTATAAGACAATTATATTAGCTATTTATCATTAGTGAGTTTTATTTTATATGATCAAATTAACTATAATCATTAGACTACTAAATAAGACAATATGAGTTTAAATGAGCAGATATCAGTGTTGACTCATTAGGAGATAATGGGAACTGAAACATCCCTGATTTTCAAAGTCTCAAAAAGGCCTACCTACGGAGGGTTCTCATCAACGAGGATTTTGTAACATTCATGATTTTCAACTTTTCGGTGGTTCTCAGACTACGAAACTTCATGCAATAGCACTTCACTCAACATCCTTGTTGGTGTTGGATATTGAGCAATCACACAACAATCGAGATAGGAGAAAGAGAGAAAAGGGAAAAAGAAAATAACATACAGAGTTTACCTTGGTTCACCCAATGTGAGCTACGTCCAGCTATTTACTATATTTCTCTCACACACTCGTACAATTGCACTCAGATTACAAGGAAATATATAGGCTTAGAAACCCTAAACACCGTAGCTATTCATGGGTCCAAGCTCAAACTACAAATAATAAAACACAAGGCCAACAACAATATTAAGCCTCAAAAATCAACACCATTCTCCCACTTGCATATCTTCTGAAGGCATAGTATGAGTCATACTCAATCAACATTCTCCTACATGGCAAATATTTTGCATGCTTCTTCAATCTCAATACAGTTGTACACCATTCAAACTTCTCTGAAACCACTGCCTTGGTCAGAAAATCAACATCATTATCCTTTATGTCAACCTTCTTTAGCATTACTACCTTGTCTTCAGTCGTTTCTCTGATGAAATGATATTGGACGCCTATATGCTTGATCTCGCATGGTATCCTGGATTTTTAGCCAAAAATATAGCACTTTGACTATCACACCCAACAGTCACATCTCCTTGTGTAAGGCCAAGCTCTCTACACAATCTTCGCAACCAAATAACTTCCTTGACAGCATGTGCGAAGGCCATGTACTCAGCCTCAATAGTTGATAACGCAATGGTGCCCTTCCTCTTGCTCATCCAACTAATAGCTCCACCAAATGAAGAAACAATATATCCACTAGTAGACCTTCTACTATCAAGGTCACCTCTCCAATTAGCATCCACAAAGCACTCTAGCTGTAATGGTGGTTGTCCCCTTGAGTCTTTCACGCCTTCATAACATAACCTAAGGTCAGATGTACCACGAAGATAACGGAATACACGCTTCACTGCCATCCAATGCTATTTTCCTGGCTTGGACATAAACCTACTCAATACTCCCACTGTTTGGGCAATATCTGGACGAGTGCAAATCATAGCATACATCAAACTCCCAACTGCACTAGCATAAGGTACTGATGTCATCTCTTTTGTTTCTTCTTCAATCTTGGGACACTGATCAGTGGATAACTTCAAATCTTTAGACATGGGAGTCTGCACCGGTTTACAATCAGTCATATTGAATTTCTTCAGAACATTTTCTATGTAATTCCTCTAACTCAACCATAACCTTCCTCTATGACACTCTCTTTTGATCTGCATGCCCAAGATCATACTTGCGGGGCCTAAATCTTTCATTTCAAATTGTTTTGCCAGTAGACCTTTTACAGTACTTATCATCTTCAAATTGTTACCAGCAAGTAGCATGTCGTCAACATGCATGGTTAGAATAACAAAGCTATCTTCTACCTTTTTCACGTAAACACAATGATCAACATCACAATGATCAAACACAAGTTTCAACACATAAGTGTCAAACTTCTGATACCACATCCTGGGAGATTGCTTCAGGCCATACAAAGACTTGTTGAGCTTGCACACAAAGTCCTTTTTACCTCTTACTATGAACCCCTCTGGTTGCTTCATGTAAATAACCTCCTCTAAATCACCACGAAGGAATGTTGTCTTCACATCCAGCTACTCCACCTGTAAGTCATATGCACCTGCCACAGATAAAACAAGTCTTATGGAATTTAACTTTGCAACAGGTGAAAATACCTCACCATAATCAACCCCTTTTCTATGTGAGTATCCTTTTGCAACCAAGCGAGCTTTGTAACGTTCTATCTCCCCATTAGCACCAGACTTCTTCTTGAACAACCACTTACAACAATTTTCTTTTTGATCTATAGGTAGTTTCACCAAACTCCAAGTTTGATTTATGATCAGAGAGTTCATCTCTTCGTTCATGGCTTCCTCCTACTTTTGGCAGCATCTGAATCCCTAGCTTGCTTTACAGTGCTCGGGTCATCATCTTTGATACTCAAAGCATAACTATTGTCAGTGGCACAAATATTATAGTTTTCATATGTATACCTCTTAGGTGGTCTTCCTTCCCTTGTGGATCTCCTCAACCTCTGTACGTCAACTTCAGCCTCGGTATCAGAAACTGTATCTTCTACCCCATCATATTCAACAACTTCATAATCTGAATTTTCCTCTCCAACCTGTGAGCTATGAACATCAAACTCTATTGTCTGTGGCTTTTAAGAAGCTTCTGGAAAAATATGATTTAGCTTTTCTTCCCTGAACACAAACATCTCTGCTGTAAGTTACACTTTCAATTTCTCAGTTCCACAACTTGTACCCTTTGACACCATCCTAGTACCCAATAAAATAGCACTTCTAAGAATTACTGTCAAGCTTGCGTCTTTTCTCCTTGGGTACGTGTACATATGCTTGACAACCAAATACTCTGACATGAGAGATGTTTGGCTTTCTTTTAACAATGTGACCCAGCCTCCTGTGCCATAATATTGCAGTGTCTTCCTCCGCATGCTCAGATCTACAACCATCACCATTGAACACTGTGTGACCCAACAGTTTCCACAATTTGCCATGACGCTCTCCTCTGGCGATTACCATAGCTCCACAAGTCAGTTTACATGAATATCTATCACTACTAAAATTTATACCTGCTTCTACCATACTTCCAACGGAGATAAGATTTCTAGTAAGATCCAGAATGTGCATTACATCCGGTAGATTCTTGACTATTTCATCTTTCATCTTCAACCTTACCTTCCCACATCCCACAATTTTCAGAGTCGTGTCATCTCCCATTCTCACTGTACCACCAAAACATGTTTGATAAGTGTAGAACCACTCCATGTGAGGTGTCATATGGAACGATGCTCCAGTATCAATTATCCACGCGTTGTAGTCGCTATGAGGATTTGTCACTACATACAGATCTCCCACGCTATCATTATCATCCTTCTTTGTACCAGAAGATGATGACTCATCCCGTTTCTTAGGGCCCAAACTTTTATTTCTGCAATTTTTTCTTATGTGCCCAACCTGCTTGCACTTCCAGCACCTTGCTTCGAATTTATCACGAGACTTTGACCTTCCCCAAGATTTTCCTTTGAAACCTAATTTTGATTTATCAGTATTACTCCCTCTAGTAAACAGAGCCTTGTTAGCAATACCCTCAGAACCTACCCTTATCATCTCTTCAGATAACAGGGCAGCAACAACGGTCTCTAAGGACAGTGTGTTAACACCAGTACCAATAGAGATAATGATATGCTCCCAAGAGTTTGGCAGTGAACACAACAAGGTACATGCTTTATCTTCATCATCAAGGTTGACATCTACTGATGTGAGTTGTGCACAAACAATGTTAAATTCATTTAAATGTGCAGAAAAAGAATCACCTTTGAAACATCCGTTGATTGTACAGCTTCCTTCGCAGGAACAACTTATTCATGAGTGACTTGCTCTGATAGAGACTGCCCAGCTTCGTCCAGAGATCCTTCGCGGTCTTATCGGAGGTCACGTTCACCAGAATGTTGTCAGCAAGGCACAACCAAATCAGGCTTCGCGCCTTTCAATCATTTTTTTATCCAAGTTTGCATCTCATTTGATCTATCAGACCCGGGTGGTGCATCTTTGATCACGTACCAAAGTTCCCTGTCAACAAGCAAGACCTCCATCTTCAGTTTCCATAAATTGAAATCCTTTCCTCCAAACTTTGCAACCTTGATTCATGATTGGTTGGTCGACATTCCTCACAGATTGATTTCGCAGGTTTCTTAATGTCAAGAAAAATCCTAAAACAACGAAACCCCAATCGCAGAACCTTAGCTCTTGATACCAATTGTTGGGTATCAAGCAATCACACAACAATCGAGATAGGAGAAAGAAAGAAAAGGGAAGAAGAACATAACACACAGAGTTTACCCTGGTTCATCCAATGTGGGCTACGTTCAACTATTCACTATATTTCCCTCACACACTCGTACAATTGCACTCATATTACGAGGAAATATATAGGCTTAGAAACCCTAAGCACTGTAGCTATTCATGGGTCCAAGCCCAAACTACAAATAATAAAACACAAGACCAACAACAGTACTAGGCCTTGAAAAAAGTTCTGGGGACGCTGTCCGCTACCCCTCGCTAGGGTGACTCTCCCGGGCCCCCATGCATATCTTTTGAAGGCACAGTATGTGTCATACCCAACAGTTGGTCAGAACCCTCCACCGGTCAGAATCATCTGTAGGTAACCCTTTTCGAGACCTTGAGAAACAGTTCTGCCTGATTCTAGGATCAATGACTTTCGAGAGGGTCACTCATCCCATAATTACTCAAATCAAGCACGCTTAATTATGGAGTTCTTAAGTGATAAGCTACCAAAAAGTAGATGCATCTTATTGATATAGGTAGTACCAATTAATTTTTTAATTCATTCTCAGTTGTATAGTCTCATACATGCACAACCTCTGAATCCCTCTCATTCTGGTGTGATTTGATTGGGGTGTTACGGGAACCCTATTAGATTAACACGTTATAAGAAAGCTATCATCCCCAATATAGCAAGTCGCCACACATAGTTTTTCTTCTTCCCATATGAAGAGTTACAAAGGTCCCATTGAGGAATAAAGAGGCTCCAGTTGAAGAAGAACCATAAGATTGTCGGGTTGTTCATGATTCAACAAATGTTGAAAAAACCCTTTGATTAGGATCTAATTATATATATTTTATTTAATCTTTATTAATCAAGCATGTTATAAATCCTAGGACCTTATGGTCAATTGTCCTAGGTTATAAACATAAGAATTTTTTATCCTAGGTTATAGACATAAGAATTTTTTAACTTCCTCATAAAGAATAGGGATTAAATATGAAAGATATTTTAACAAGTGTTATTATAATATGTTCACATTGTTTGATTATTAGGAATTAATAATTAAGTTTTTTTAATTATTTGATATCCAAAAATATTTTGTTGAATGAATCCTGTTATGGAGATTTCGGTTTCAAAAGTTTTTATTTACAATTTGAATAAGATACATGGATATAAGGAACAAATGTTTTACGTGTATTGTATGACTTATATATATGTCTTACATAGGCTCCAGCTGGTGGCTATTATATGTGTTTTACACGTGCATAATTTGGAGCTTTCAATTTTGATTCCTAATAAGGTTTTATGTTCTACATTTTCGATTTCACTGATTTCAGTATAAGGCATACAAGAGTTTATTGGAAAATTTAAGTTTTTTTTAATACTGATTTCGTTTGAGTGTATATATATATATATATATATATATATATATATATATATATATATATATATATGCATCACAATTTGGTATTAAATATTTATTTATATTGATTTAGAATGGGTAAGTAAATATTGTTGTATATATATATTTAAGAATATGTGGATTTGATTTTTGTGAATGATAAAGAAATATCCAATATATGATTTGTGAATTAATGAAAGCTTCTTTTGGTATATAGGAATTAGTGGATAAAGATTGATGCGGTACACTCCTCTAGCATTCAATAAATTAGCGTAGAAATATATCTTGAATGTTATTATATCATGAGATATTTACTTCAGCATATATTTTAAATATGGAGTGAAAATAATGGGTTAATTTTTTCCACTATTTATACTTTTTTGATTCCCAAATATGCCATTTTAAAAGGAATTAATTGAAAAAAAAATTCAATTGCATGGAATTTGACATTTTTTTAAACTACGGAAAATTCTAATGGAACTTTATTTATCATGAATCTAGATCACACTAAAATTTTTCTTTATTGTGATCTTGAATCAAATCAAATCATTCTTAAGAAAAGGAAAAATAGTCAAGAATAGTGCATAAGGTTTTTCTTAATTAGAGTACAAACAAGAGAACGAGATATAAAATTTACTTGTTACTTTCATAAGAAGGTGAAACATGAGATAAAAGTGTCTCAAGTACACTATTTATTGTACATAGAAGGATAAATTTATCATTTTGTTTGTTCTAAAGTTAATTTACTCTCGTACCCGAGGACATTTGGTGGCTAGATTCTAGTGTTATTACTCACATAAGTATGTTTGTGCAAAGTTGCAAGTGGAGTCATTTGCCAAGTGATGTTTAAAGAATCATTTATATGGGGCAATAACAATAAAGTTGCAGTTATAGTTATATGAACTTTTAGGTTGCTTTTAAAGACTTATTATTTGGATTTGGTTGAGACATGTTACATCATCTGTTAGACAATTTCTATTTCTATTTTGGACAATTCCAATTATTCTTGTTCATTTGGAAATAATAAGATTAGTCTTTCTTGTGATTCAAATGATATTGGTTATAGGTATTTAATTAATATTGAGTGTTCCTATAATGAAATGTTGTGAAGGATTCACACGGTACGAAACATAAATTAAATGAGAGTTCTGCCACTTTATGACATAGGCGTTTAGGCAACATCTCTTAAAGGAGAATTCAGAAGCTTGTGTCGGAGGAAATTCTTGGACCCTTAGATTTGTTAGACTTTAAATCTTGTATTGAGTGTATTAAGGAAAAAAAAAAGCAAACAAATTAAATTTAGGTGCCGAAAGAGCTAAGGATGTCTTAGAAATAATTCATACAAATATTTGTGGTCCCTTCGCTATGGATTCATGCAATGGACAAATGTATTTTATTATGTTCATAGACGATTACTCTTTCTTTAATTGATGAGAAGTCTCGGTCTCTATATGTTTTCAAGTCTTTCAAAGTTGAAGTTGAACTTAATTAGGAAAGAAAATTAAAACTGTCAAATCTAACTGTGACAGTGAATACTACGGTAGATATGACAGATAAAGTGAGCAACGTCTAGAACCCTTCACGTGTTTTTTTCCAATAAGTGTGAAATTGTTTTACAATATACAATGTTGGACAAACCTAACATGAACAGAGTTGCATAATGACGAAACTAGAGTCGGAAGGAAATGGTAACAAGTATGATTCTTCTCTACTAGAGTCACTTTGGGGAAAGACATTGAAGATCACAATTTATATCCTCAACAAGGTACCAAATAAAGTAGTCTCTTAAACCCCTCATGAGCTATGGACTGGGAATAAGCCCCCATTAGCCACATCACATTTGGGGATGTCCATCTAAAGCAAGGCTTTATGGGCTGCATAAAGGTAAGCTAGAGTTAAAGGTATAGTTACTACTTTGTTGGTTACATTGAACGCTCTCACGATTGTAAGTTTTACAATCCTACTATAAGATTCTTCTTTGAGACTAAAATGAAAGATTCCTTAAGGAAGTTGAGTTTGGAGGGGAAAGAAACATAAGAGTTTTTTTTTTTTTTAAAGAATAACCTATTATTGACAATAGATAAGTCTTTGTACTTACCATTGTTCAAGAAACAGATCTAGTAAATAATAATGATGCTATTCCTGACATCATTCAAGGACAAGATAACACTGACATTCTTTCTCTAGCACCACCTATAGTTCAAACTCAACAGCCTCAAGAAGTGTCATTTAGAAGATCCAATAGAAAAAGGAGAAATGCAACTTTGAATTATTATGGTGCATTTCTTTAAGAACATGAATATGACATTAGGTTGACTGAGGAAGATCTAATCTACTTTAGTCAAGTCATACGATGTTCTAACACTTAAAAAAAGTGGATTAATGCTATTAATTATGTGATAAAATCAATAGTTGACATGACTTTTTGAATATCATCAAATTACCTAAAGGTACAAACCCCATAAGTTGTAAATAGATATCTATAATTTTAAGGAATCCAAAGGGTAACATTGAGATATATAAAACTCGTCTTGCTGCCAAAGACTTTACATTGACAATGATTATAAAGAAACTTTTCTCGGATTTCATAGAAATACTCTCTTAAGACTATAATGACACTGATGACTCATTTTGATTTAGAGTTGCACTAAATGGATGTAAAGACTATGTTTCCAAATTACAACTTTGATGAAACAATATGGTGCAACTAGAAAACTTTGTTAAGGTGATTCAAAGTTTATGGTGTGCAAACTAAAAGAATCCATCTATGACTTTAAATAGGTTTCCCATCAATGGTATCACAAATTTCATCAAGTTATTACCTCTTATGATTTTGAGACAATTTTGGTTGATAATTGCATATACCAAAAGTTTAGTGGGAGTAAAATTGTCCTTTTGGTATTATATATGTTGATGACATATTTCTAGTCATAAAATAGTTTTGGATATATTCAACATGAAAGATAATAAACCAGAAGGTACACATGTTGCTAAAGAAGACAATTAGTCTAAAATAGTGCCCATTAGTAATCTTGAAAAAGAATACATGCAAATGGTTCCTTATGCTTTAGCTGTGTGAGGTCTTATGTATGCTTAAATTGTTTCTTTCCTAACATAGTTTTTTTAAGTAGGAGTCCTAGGGAGATATGTGAGTAATCATGGTATGTAGCACTAGAAAGTATTAAAGCACATAATGTGTTGTTTGAAGAGAACAAGAAACTACATGCTTACATATCGGAAGTCTAGAAGTTTAGAGATCATAAGGTATTATGACTCCGATTTTGTGGGATGCCTAAATAGAAGAGACTCCACATTATGATGCATCTTTAATCATGATGGTGGAGTTCATATATTGTTTTGAGGCATCGAACCTATGATATGACTGCTAAATTTTGTCATTGGCTTGCCTGTTATTCAAACATTAAAAGGCCATTAAGTATTTATTGTTACAATAAATCAGTAGTATTATACTCCAACAACAAGGGAAGTTCAACCAGGTCAAAGGTTATTGACGTAAAGTATATGATTGTTAAAGAAAGAATTAAAAAAAATATATATTTGTAGAACATATAGGAAAAGACAATATGCTAATTGACCCACTAACTAATGGTTACAATTTAAGAAATGTGAGCATATATGTTGATCGTATGGTGTTGTTTCAGTTGTTACCTTGGTTTAGTGGGAGTATTTATGTTCTATGTTTGGATTCAAATTTCATGTATTTGATTTTCTACATAAATAAAGATTATAGTTTATAAGTTTATTATGAAACTTGTTTATTTAAGTGCAATGTTAAATTGTACTTAAAGACTTATAATTGATCTCGCTAAAGAGTTATGTTTGACAAATTGAAAATAAGCATGATTAAGATCATATTGCATGGAATTTCCTTGTTGCTTACCCATATTGACCTGTGTCATTGAGTGTATTGATGTAGTGGTCTTTGAGGTCTAGTCACATTTGTTGTAGTGATGAAAGTCGCAATGATTCCATTATTGATACATGAGATGGACAAGGTTGTCAAGGCAGAAGTCTAAAGATAAATAGCGTATGAATGTGTACCTAAGGAATTATGATATAATTGTTGCAATTTTCTATTCCAATAATTAATGTAGTCTAATATTATAAGACAATTGTATTAACTAGTTATCATTAGTGTGTTTTATTTTATGTAGTCAAATTAAGTATACCTGTTAGACTTTTAAATATGATGATATGAGCTTAAATGAGCATATGTCAGTGTTAACTCATTAGGAGATAATGACAACCTTACTAGATTAACACACTATAAGAAGGCTATGGTCCCCAATATATTGAGTCGTCATACATAATTTATCTTCTCCTCATATGAAGAGTTACGAAGGTCTCATTGAGGAATAAAGAGGCTTCGATTGAGGAAGAACCATAAGGCCATCGACCGTTCATGATTCAACAAATGTCAAATAACTCTTTGATTAGGAACCAACTACAGATCCAAGTACTTTATCTAATCCTTAATAATCAAGCATGTTGTAGATCCTAGGACCTTTTGGTGAATTGTCCTAGGTTATAGACATGTGAACTTTTTAGCTTTCGCATATAGAATTAGGACTAAAGATGAGAGATATTCCAACATAAGATAATTATTTTAAAAGTCAACAAACTTACCATACATGATGGATTATAATTAGATGACTATGTAAAACTTTTTACATTCTCTGAGTATAATTATTTATCTCAATTAAAAATCATATATAATTAGTTATGTTTATCTGCAATACACTTTTTGAAGAATGTAGTAGTTAAAAATATCTTTTACCTTCCATGCTTATCTTCAATCAAAAGCTTAATATAAATAATAACATTTTATATAAAAAAAAATAAAAAAGGATATATATATATATATAACAAATTCTCCATTCAAACCATTTTTACAAAACTAAATATTTAAGGAACTCCTATTGTCTTAGGTTGATGAAAGATAATACCAATTTTATAAAATCAACCTTATTTTCATTAATTCATTTTTAGTTTTTGTTTAGTTAGTAGTTTCCAATATTTTAGGAACAAATATTTTCTGTTTTTCATTCAAGAGAATGGAAACTGTTATGTGAAGTTTGTTACCGTATGTGGTCCATTTTTCAGTCTATATTCAAACTCATATCAATGTTAACGTTCAGAATGAGATTGTCAGTCGATCTTATGGTTCCTACATATATCTTCACGTTTTGAACTCCATGATGGGTAGAATTCTATAAAATGTGTATTACTCATTGATTTTGGTCACTAAGCCTACTTTTCCTTCAAAAATAAAACACCATCCCATTGAGTTACTGAGGGTTTAGAAAATCCAAAACTAAACGAGTCTCTATACGTGCAAGCTTTTTAATGGCTGGAGGTTAGTTTTCGATTTGATAACGCCTCAATTTTAGTTTGATCTAAATGTGTTTATTTGATTGCGTACATGTTTGATCTCACTAAGTCTTGTATTTTGTATCAGAGCCTTGTATATGCCTCTGCCTTGCTTAGTTTGATATTTTCAAAATATGGGCTTTATGTTTATGAGTCTTTTAATTCAAACTAAAGTTAGAAATTGAATGGAAATTGTTTTTCAAACCTTTTTGTGTTTTAAAATGTTGTTTTAGGTGTGAAAAATGTTGAGAAACCATCGGGTTTTTGAATCAAAATTACGGGTCCAAATGACCCAGTTGAAAGTTGAAGAAGACTAGAACGCAGGCCTTGTTCATCGTTTTGTGTGCTTAATTGATGAAAAATACATTATGATATATATTGCACTATGCAGTCAGGCTATGTTTGGAATTCTGTTCAAAATGCAATGCACATATTCCAAGAAAAATCTAATGGTCCACAAACTCAGTTTTGCAAAAGGAAGGATCTAGATGTTTTTGCAAACGTCATTTCCCCCCAAAAGTTTGTTTGCAATAACAAAACAAGCATGCACTTAGTTAGCCCCAAAATAAATTTAGCGTAATGATTAAGGTGTTTTTCCTATATGTTCTTTGACACGAGTTCAATTACCATAAACATCAGCTTTTGGCCTTTTCCTTTTAATTAGTTAATAATATTAAAAAATAGTCAATTTTGGTCCAAGAATGATTTGAACCCAAGTAGTTGTGTATGCTTAAGGATGAATTAATCACCAAGTTGTAACACCTCTTTTGTAATGTGTTGTGTTTCTAAAGATTTATTTTGGACGTTCTATTTATCTAATTTGTGTATGCATAAGAGTGTATATAATTTATTTGACATAAAATTGTATGCTTAATTTTATTAACTGTTTTGTATACATTTGTATGAATGATTTATCTAACACTTAGTTTGTTAAATAATTTGTGCATATATCATTGTTTTTTAAACATTTGTATGTATGAATGGATTTGTTGTTATTGTATATGCAAAATTATGTTTATGCATTATTATTTATTTTGTTTGCATTATTAAGAATGTTAATGCAAATATTTAGCTCTTTAGATATTTAATGTTAAGTGGTGGATATAGTTTTAACAAATTAGAAACAAACCACAACATTGATTAGAATTATATTTAAGTTTTCGAACTACATTAGAAACATTAATTGTAATTAATCATACGTGATGTGATGAAATGTATACCCACTTGAATTTCTTAGTTTTGTCACAAGGTTATTAAATGAGTCTAATTGAGTAGGACTTTAGCCCACAAGAAAGTTTTATGTCACTAGATTTGTGAATTAAGATGTGTTTGCATTGGCAAAACATGACATTTATTTAGTCTCAACTTGAGATGATGATCATGTGTTTTTGAACTTTGCAGTTTCTTAAACTCTGAATATTTCTAATATCAAATGTGGCCTTCCCAAGTTAAAAGGTAACAATTTTAAGATTTGGAAGGAGAGAGTTCTTCTTCATTTGGGCTAGATGAACAATGATTATGCTATCAAGAAGGAAGAACCACCAACTATTATTGAGGCCAACACTCCAAATATGGTTGATCTTTATGAAAAGTGTGAGTTCTAATCACCTTTCTATGACATTCATAAAGACTAATATTTATGCTAGTATCTGCGGTTCTATTGACCAACATGATAAAGTCAAGGATTTATTAAAGGCTATAGATGAACAATTTACTACATCTAATGAATCCCTTGCTAGCACCCTTATAATGCAATTCTCATCCACGAAGCTTACTAGGATAAGAGGAGTGCGTGATCACATCATACTATAAGGGATATAGTGGCTCAACTGAAAGCCTTGGAGGTTACCATGTCAGATTCCTTTCTAGTACATTACATTTTGTTCACCCTGCCTCATCAGTATGCCCTTTTTAACATCTCTTACAATAAACATAAGGATAAATGGTTTGTTAATGAGTTGTTGACCATGTGTGTTCAAGAGAAGGGAAGATTACTGGTGGAAAAATGCTATAGGGTGAACTTGACTACCTTTGAAAAGAATAAGAGGAATCAAGTTAATCATAAGAGAAAGATTCCTGCTCAACTAGCGATAAAGAAGAAGTCAAAGTGTTTCTTCTACAAGAATAAGAGACACATGAAGAAAGACTACCCAAAGTTTAAGAATTGGCTCGAAAAGAAGGGTACTTCATTTTTTTTTGTCTGCAATGAATTTAATATTGTCAATGTTAATTATAACACATAGTGGAATGATTCTGGCTCTACAATCTATGTTTCTAATACCTTGGAAGGTATGGAAAACCTATGGAGACCAGTGAGAAGTGAACAATGCATCTATTCGGGAAGCATAATGAGCTCACATGTGGAGGTCGTTGGGACTTGCAGTTTACTTTTAAGCAATGGTTTTATTTTGCATTTAGAAAAGACTCTTTATGTTCCACGTTTTTGTAAGAATTTGATTTATATTTCAAGGCTTGCACCTTTGGGATTTTATTTTATTTTTCGGATTCTGGTTTTACTTTATCTGATAAATATGAAATAGTTGGTTTCGGTGAATTACGTGATGGTCTTACCCTATTAATTTACAAAACGACGCTGCTTATAATTTGATGCATATTTTTGCTGGGTTAAAACAATGTGTTGTGAATGAGGATTCCTCTATGTTGTGGCACCAGAGATTGGGACACATCTCCATTGAGAGAATTAAGCGATTAGTAAATGATGGGGTACTTAGTTCTTTAGATTTTGCGGATTTTGTGATTTGTGTGGATTGCATTAAGGGTAAGCAAACTAACAAGTCTAAAACTAGTGCAAAGAGGAGTTCAAACATATTGGAGATCATTCATACATGTATTTGTTGTCATACATGGACGTGAGTAGTCTAAGATACTTTATCACCTTCATAGATGATTACTCACGATACAGTATCTTTACTTACTTTGTTCTAAGGATGAAGCTTTGGATGCCTTTAAAGTTTTTAAGGATGAAGTAGAGAAACAATGCGGAAAATAAATTAAGATTGTGTAATTAGTTAGAGATGGAAAGTACTATGGTTGGTACATGGAGAATGGACAAGCATGTAGTCCATTTGCGAAATTTCTTCATAAACATGGATTATTGCCCAATACACTATGCCTAGTTCTTCAGATTATAATGGTGTGGCAGAAAGAAAAAATTGGATTTTAATGGACATGTTGAAAAGTACGAGAAGTAATGCAAAACTTTCTCAGTTCTTGTGGTTTGAAGAACTCAAGATGGTTGTGTATATATTAAATAGAGTTTCAATCAAGGTTGTCTCAAAGACACCTTTTGAGTTATTCAAAGGTTAGAAACCTAGTTTGCGACATATACGTGTTTGGGGATGCACATCTAAAGTGAGAATTTATAATCCATAAGAGAAGAAACTAGAACCGAGGACTATTAGTGGGTATTTCATTGGATATGCTGAAAAGTCAAAATTATAGGTTTTATTGTCCATCTCATAACACTAGGATAGTGGAATCAAGAAATGCAAAATTTCTTGAAAATGACTTGATCAATGGGAATGATCGATTTCAAGACATTGATTTTAAAAAGAATCATTATAAGGCTCAACCCTCTGGATTAAGTGATAGATTAGTAGTCAGTCATTCACGCCCCTCAAGTTCAAGCGAGTGTTAGACAACCAATAATTGAAGTCCCACAATTTGTTGAAGATGATCATATAGATCAAGTTGTTGATGAGCAACAACAAGATGATGAGACAACATTAAAAAGATCTACTAGAGTTAAAAAGTCGACAATTCATAGTGATTATGTAGTGTATCTACAAGAATCAGACTATGTTGGCTGCATTCACACCAAGAAATCCACTTCTGATTATGTTTTTATACTGGTTGATGAAGTTGCATCTTGGAGAAGTGGAAAGCAATCCTTGACTACTACTTCTACTATCAAGTTTGAGTTCGTTTCTTGTTTGAGACTACCTCGCGTGGTGTGTGCTTGAAGAATTTTATATCGAGACTTAAGAGTTGTAGACTCTATTTCTAGGTCGTTAAATTTGTACTTTGACAACTCTACTGTGGCATTTATGGCTAAGAATAAAGTTAAAATAAACATATTGACATTAAATATTTAACCATAAGAGAATGTGTTAAAGAAATATTAACAAAAACACATGTTTTTGTTTTTATTTCCTAGTGAGGCTAACATCACATCATCACTTTTAATTAATATAGAAACAAGCCAAAAGTGACTAAATTTTTTATAGGAAATAATTAAAAAATGTGACATTTTTAAAATTGAAAACATTTTGAGCCTTTAATTATGTGCTTCATTAATTAATTAAGAATATTTTTACAGATAAAAAAATTTAGGAGATTTTTATTTTGCAACAAGGGTATATAAATCTTCTCACTTATGTAGTATCTTATTCTTTGCGAAAACAAGCCAACTACTACGTTTTTAGATTTGGATTAGCCAAGGGCCGAGCCAACCAACTAAACTTCGAAATCTTTCATAATAACATGAAAAATGTTGCGAAGTAAAATATAAAAATGATTCATCATGCGAATCATATGATTAGATTCGTGTGCGATTGAAAGTTTAAAATAAATAAGTATAAGAAAGCATGGTGCAGGCAACAGTGGGTGCAAGCAAGGTGAGAATTGCCACTCCCACAAACGGAGTAGCAAGGAAGAATACGAAGAACACATGCATGGTTTGAATAATTCATCAATAATTAGGAAATGACAGAATAATAATTTAATAATTCTTTAATTTTGTAATAACTTTAGATGATTTTCATTTTTATTATATTTCTCATTTATCAATCCAGCAAATGGAGTGAAATAATGCATTTTTTTCCAATTTTTTTCGTGTTATTTTTTTCTACTAATCTAACAGTACTGTTAGAATATTAGTAATTCGATATTGATTTAGTGACTTAAAATATTCTGTCAATATGTTGATTTAGAGACCGAATAAAGTTCGTGTCTAAATAAATTTCTAATTATATTTATTTACTTAGAATTTGATTGAATGTAATTTTTTATATTTTTTTTATCCTTTGACATTGAGTGATCTTGATGAGTTTTTTTATGTATTATGATTGAAAAGAGTCTTATATTTATAATTATACATGAAGAATATTTTTGAAACTTAGACACGTTTTATATAGTCTTATTCTAATCTTTGATGTAGTATACCAGTGATGGTGGATTACTCATTAGTTACTTACAGGTAACTTGAGTAATCTTACGTGTGATCAGTAATAGAGAGTAATTGCTTAATTATCTGAAGTATATGTGCTCAAAGTAATTGATTATCTATTCACCAAAAAAGAAAAGAAAAAGTAATTGATTATCTGAGACTTGCCAATTAGAAGTAATTAATTATTGTGTGATTTTTTATCACTTCGAAACACATTTGATTTTTATATAGAAGGACTCATTCCTCTTTGTTCTTGAGCAAAAAATAGTGGAGCGTTACTTGTAACGTCTAAAATTTTTCGCTTGTTTTATACATAAATTTATTTACCAAATCATTTTTCTTCATTTTTTTTTAAAACAAACTTCCAATGAAACTTCAAATAAAATAGTTGCCATTAAATATTTCTTAGTACAAAATAAAGTATCATATAGTCCATTACAATAATATTATTCAGATACAAACCATAATATAGTTCGAATACAGACCAACAACCCAAAATAGTCCAATACAAATTTCATGGCCTCAGAGACAATAGTACACCAAGCATGGAACACAAATCATCCAAGCTTCTCCATCACCATTTTAGCTTAATATTTCACTGTTCCTCTGCTCGCCCAACAGATTGGGATCATCACAGATGTCAACCACAGACACAAAATAGGATAAGTATATGATAGACATAGTTAGATAAGATAACAGTAAAATAATACGTCATAAAATTAGATACATAACAGAGTTCATAATGGATGCATGATTCTTGATTTAAATGATGCATGACTGAGATCTTAGGTTATCACCAATTTCTCAACATATGGTACCATAATCAAAATAGCCCCACCCACTCTAGTGGAAGCCTCACCCGCTCTGGTGGAATATATACCTCCGCTCTGAGGTTAAATGGTACCATAGTCAAGATAGCTCCACCCACTCTAGTGGAAGCCTCACCCTCTCTGGTGGAATATACCTCCGCTCTGAGGTCAAATGCA
>PYAF01004871.1:179964-204434 GCA_007407185.1 Glycine tomentella
CATTCTTAAAATGTCACATAACTTTCTTTCAATATTTTTATCTAATTTTTTCATTGGTTCATTTTATTTTTAATTAGTAAAATATCTAGACTACTTTATTAAAGAATCTATTCCTCTTATAATTAAGAGAAAATTTCACAGATCGCATCTTTCCTTTTTCTTGTGCTTTTATGAAACTCAGGTTATTCTAAATTAAATCATTTTTGAAACATTTTCTAGGAGCAATGTTAATAATTCCTTATCTAGGAGCATACTGTATTTTTGCCAGGTGTTTATAGCATTATTGAGGCTATATGGCTTTATCAGAGCCAAAGGGTATTTTGGTCATTTTGCAAAATGTCCAGGGGTATTTGTGTCCTTTTTAAAAGGGACATTTGTGCCATTTTCACAATGTTCAAGGGTATTTTTGTCATTCTATCTAGAAATGCATACTTACAGAAAATTCACATGTATATGAAAATATGAGGATGTTACATTACTCAATCAAACTTTCTACTTAAAAGTTCTACTGAATTTTGTGAAGATTTTATTGATCTTGAAGCACTTAGGATTGCGCTACTGGCATTTTTTTTTTGTTTTTCTGGTTTTAAGGAATGGCAGGGTAAGACATCCTTTTGAAAGTTTAGCATTTGGGCGACAGATTTTGAAATTCATCAACACACTACTACAAAAAAAAATCATTCTACATCGATTCTTTACCTCTTACAACGACGGTTCTATGATTGTTTTTGTAACGAACGTTATCGAAAGTCATAACTTTCGATGACGGTTCTAAAATCCTCTTTGTAAATTAACATTTCTAAGACGGTTCCTTTAAGGAACCGTCTTAGAATATGTTTTTTTTTGGAAACTAAATAAATTATTAGATGTCTTTCTAAGACTTTTAAGGAATCGTCTTAGAATATGGTTTTTTGAAAAATAAATAAATTATTAGACGTTTTTCTAAGACGATTTTGTGGCAAAATCGTCTTAGAATGTTGAGGTACTAAGACGGTTTTCCAAAAACCATCTTAGAAACTCATTTTTTTACAAAAAAAATAAGATATCCAGTGTTTCTAAGACAATTTTTAGAAAGAACCGTCTTAGAATATCACATTCTAAGACGATTTTCCCTATAGTTGTCTCAGTAGATGGTTTAAAAAATATTATGCGTCTTTCTAAGAGAGTTTTGAGGAAAAATCGTCTTAGAATGTTAACATTCTAAGACAGTTTGCTATTATAACCGTCTTAGAAGATATTTTTTTATAAAAAATTAAAAAATATGTTTCAAAGACAATTTTTCTAGCAAAATCATCTTAAAATGACAATATTTTAAAACGGTTTTCTCAAGAGAAAACCGTCATAAAAGATATTTTTTAGAAAAAAATAAAAATAACAAAATATGAATCATAAAAAACGAATATATATATATATATATAAACAACTATAAAATTCCCTTCAAATATGTAAAATACATAATTATCATTACAAAGAAGTTATCTAACAATTAATAGCATGCAAAGTACTTAGAATCATAATTCAATTTTAAAGATATCATAATTATATTTAATTAAAATGTGCAAACAAGACAAATCAACAAAACAACATATTTCAAATGTAGGAAAAAGGAAGAAATATGATTGGGCATGGGATAACCATTACACAATGGGAACAAATGAGATTCAACATAAACAAAGGACACACTAAAATGATAATATTAATAGATTATCACAAGAAATCAGAGAAAGTGTCATGTCGGAGTTTACCCCCCCCCCCCCACACACACACAAAAAAACAACATATTTTACATTCCATATATAAAGCTGCTTATTAATCAATTAAATTCAGAAACTAAAATCAAATATTAGAGAATGTAAGTCTAATGAGTAATCACATACAGCAGTTGCAAGAGTAGTGAAGGACTTCAACCCTGCAGTGCATGCATGAGCCTCGGGTAAGGTTGAAAAATCACTGGCTTGCAATCTTTTTCATCACATCCATATAAAGCCATTTCAACCATTCACCAACAAATGTGAAAGCATAGGCAAAAGCTAACAAAGGGAAGAGCCTGGCAAAAGAACCCAAATAATACTTTTTTAATAAAAAATTTGTTTTCAAACATTTTACAATTCTGGGGCAGGGAGACACGCTAGTCACGCCTAGATTAGGCGTGACTAGTGTCACACCTAATCTGGGCATGACCATTCACGCCCATTTTGGGTGTGTCTCCCTCCTATATAAGCTGATTTTTTTTTTTACTTTTTCACCACTTTACTGTTTCGCCTTCTCTCTAAAAGTTTCCGAAGCACACCTCTATTAGGTTTTGAGTGATTTATCTCTGCAGCAAAGCTCTGCCAACAAGTAAGTTAATTTATTAATTATGAGTATTATTTAATATGTTATATTATTGAATTATAAATTTGTTAGAGCTATATTATTTAATTATTTTTGTAGATAACTATTAGGTATTAGGTTCTAGGATTTAGTTTAGTTAAGGGTTTAGTTGTTAATTACAATTATTTTAATAAATTTACTTAGTTCAGTTTAGGGTTGAAGGGTTAGGGAATAGGGTTTTATGTTTAGGGTTTAGGATTTAGTTGTTTAATTAAAATTATTTAACTAAATTTACTTAATGTTTAGAGTTTAAGGGATAAGGATTAGGGTTTGCCATTTAGTTTAAGATTTAGAATTTTAGGTGATCTCTATGAACAAGTAAGTTAATTTATTAACTATGCATATTATTTCATATGTTATATTATTGAATTATAAAATTGTTAGCGCCATATTATTTAACTAGTTTTGTAGATAACTGTTAAGTATTAGGAAATATGGTTTAGTTTAATTTAGGGTTTAGGGTTTAGTTATTAATTACAATTATTTTACTAAATTTACTTAGTTCAGTTTAGGATTAAAGGGTTAGGGAATATGGTTTTGTGTTTAGGGTTTAGTTTAGGATTTTATGGTTTAGGGTTTAGTTGTTAATTACAATTATTTTACTAATTTTACTTAGTTCAGTTTAGGGTTGAAGGGTTAGGGAATATAGGGTTTAGTTTAGGATTTTAGGGTTTTGAGTTTAGTTGTTAAATTAAAATTATTTTACTAAATTTACTTAGTGTTTAGGGTTCAAGGGTTATGGATTAGGGTTTAGTTTAAGGATTAGTTCAGTTTAGGGTTAAGGTTAGGGATTAGGGTTTAGGATTTAGGATTTTAGGTGATTTCCCTAAATATGTAGATGATATTATTATCCTATGGAACTCGGGCTGATTTGAGTGAGAAAGAAATGTTGAAGTAGTTTAGGGTTTAGGTTTTAAATATAATTTGAAATGACTTGTCTATTGTTTAGGGTTTAAGGGTTTATGTTTTCAATATAATTTGAAATTATTTAGGTAATTTATTTGTAATGTAATTTAATTAGAAGTTATTAAATTATTAATTATTATATTGTTTTATTTATATTAAGATAGTCAAATAGATGGCTGATTCATCATCTTCGACGTCTTCACGGTCTGAATCTGATCACGAGGGTGACGGAAGGGATCGGACGACCCATGTTATGCCTACCCCGTATAAGTGGGGGGTTTTGCGGAGGCGTACCCAGCGAACTCACGTTTCACAGGCTGTGTGGAATGAGGACAGATGTCGAGTGTTAAAGACGCGACGTGGTAAAGTCGCAGGGAGGCCAGACTGTGATGATATTCCTGCAATTATTGCGGCGATGTTAGGACAAGCTGGATTCCTACATGTCGCACGCATACGACATATTCAGGTATAAAATTTTTAATTGAACAATGGTACATATGAAGTGATTCCTAAAAATGTTTTTGTTTATAAGTGTGCATACAAATTGATTATTTTAAACTTGGCTTTAGATCGATCCTGCGCTTATCAGTGCTCTGGTTGAGAGGTGGAGACCAAAGACAGATACGTTTCACATGCCACAGGGAGAGTTGACCATCACGTTGGAAGACGTGGCTGGTATCTTAGGTTTAGGCACTGACGGCAATGTCATCATCAGAGCCACGTCAGACGAGTGGGCCACCGTCATCAAGGAGGTCTTTGGTCATCCTGCTCAGGAAGGTGAGGTAAAAGGAGGATTCTTGCACCTGTCTTACTTTGATAAGCATTATGTGCATTGGGGCGAGGTAGCTGGGGATGTGGCAGAAGTCATGCGGTTTAAAGGCGCACATTCCGTGTAGCATTGGAGCATGGCTACTATGCGACAGATCCGACTATCGGCCGTCGCTATGTCTCTTTGCTGGTAGGATACATGGCAGACATAGGTAGGTATAGCTGGGGTTCCGCGGTCCTTGCATATAGGTGGGTGTCACGTGCTTCTCCAGATATGAGCGTGGCTCAGATTCCCACCCATTGCTCTAGCTATACCTCAGCCTACTAACCAGGAGTGGCATTACGGCCACATGTATGTGTTCTTATTTTCTTTTATTAACTATGTATTAATGAGTCTTATATGTATTAATGATTCTTATAAGTAGTCTAATGTCATTTATTTTCAAATTAGGTTTAATGCTTTAGGCAAGTTCTATGCACACGAGCTTTCTCGGGATGAGATACATATTGTTATTTATATAAGCTTTGGTCGGTTGACTTGGATAATTTGCATTTTTGCCATCGTCGTTCTTTCCTAATTGTGTGTTTAATTGTTTTGTTCAGGTGGTTTGGCAACCATATGTAGGGAACCACACGAGCGACTGATGTGGATGGCTACTACGCCAATTATATGCTTTCACACAGTTGCGTATTCCCATCCAGACAGATGCATGCGTCAATTTAGGAGAGATCAGCCAATCCCTTGAAGGCCAAGGAAGCTGAAGGGTCTGCATGACCTCTCATTATGAAGTAAACCACATGATAACTGGGTCCATAAGCTGAGACCCTTTCTCTGCCAATGGGAGGTTAGGGACCAGCACATAGAGCTGCCTCCCCAACTGACTGGGTTCCTGTCACCAAACCATGAGTACATGGTTTGGTTCAGCGAGAATGGGAAACAATACGTGACGAAGATGGCTGCCAAGATGGGTCATGGTGTAACTGTTGTTTAAATTTAATTTGTAAACTAATTTTCATTTTCATGGCGTTATTGTCTGGACTAATGAATTTGTTTTGTAATTTATAGTTGGATGGCCTGAAGATGTTGTGCTGTGCGAGTGGTTGTCAGCAATGGCCGGGATTCAGCATAGAGTACTTGCACGAGGAGGTGGGTCGCATTATGTGCATGTTCCGACAGAGCTGTCGCTTGAAGGAGCCAGGCCCACATGCACCCCATCACAGCTTCAACAGGACCCACAGGTGTATGTGGATGTTCCCCGTGGGATACAAGAAGGACATAGACTAGAGCGTCACCGGAAAGCCATGCCCCATGTTCCTGAGCCCATAGGAGTTCCCAGGGCTCGCATTGATGGTTGGTTTAGGCCTCCACTGAGAGGACCTACATACGGCAGTCGGCCTTTCTGTTACCAATCATCTCAGCAGCGGGACATGGGGTATCAGGGGTTCAGTAGCAGAGTGACATGCCTCCACCAGTAGACTCTCAATCACAACATTTGTATTATGCGACTACTTTGGCCATGGCATCAGCGGAGTGTGGGACAAGTAGTGACGTTCCTACTACGGAGTGGAGTGCTGATGATATTGATAACCAGTTAGCTTAGGTTGATTATACTCCTGCCAGTTGTGGGGATTGGCCAGGGCATGCACAATATGGTACCCCACCTCCTGATTATCCCCGCCCATCATCGCCAGATCAGGGAACTCCATACCCACCTGCAGATGTAGTTCCTTCTCATGCAGGCCCTTCTCGTGCTGGCTCTTCTCGGCTTCGTGGTAGACGGAGGTTGCCCGATCGTCAAGCGCGTCATCAGCAGTGACTACCTAAGTCATAGTTTTTTTTTTAGTTACGTTAGTGTTTGCTTTCTTTTTTTTGTTTGTAATGGACTTTATTTGATATTCAGACATTTATAACAATATTTTTGTGTAATGGTTATATTTCTTGTCTTAAGATAGCACGACCAGTGACATACAACATTTTTATGCTTCGTTGTGTGCCAATGCATATGAGTATCACGTTAACAAAAACACACACACATAAAATCCAAACACTAGGTCGTTACAACATTCGGTGTGACTGAACAAATACATTGTCACTTAACAACCCCAAATAAGGCGTGATTGGACACGCCCAAAAAATAGGGCAGGACTGAATACGCCCAAACAGGGCGTGACTAAACACCCCCAACAAATAGGGCTTGACTGAAGACGCCCAATTTAGGCGTGACAAAAAGGGGTGTCACGCCTACATTTGGGTGTCATTGACCCCTATATAAGGTAAACAGTCCAACACAATATACCTCCACAAACAAAATTCAATTTGAATACTATGTCATTCTTAGGAGAAACAAGCAGTCAGACCATTGTTAACTCAAAATTAGCATTCATTTTTCCAAATGGATCAATGAAACACAAACGAAACAGGTGTTTATTTTCAATGTCCTACTCCAATACCAATGCGGGTTCCTAATAAGTGTTCTTTTCAAACACTCAAGAGTAGGATGTGCGACACCCTTATGCTAACCAGTGACCATTTTGTTGATGAAATCTACTACAGACAGCCATCACTACATCCAGGTCAGCAATATTTTTTTCATTCTCTTCAACTCACCAATGATGACGATGTTTGCATAATGTTAATGTGCAATGAACAAATATCGAGCGTTGGCCCTATAGAAATATTATGTACCATAAACAGAGCACCTGATGGTATACTCAGCCTACTTCAATCCACCATCGTCCCAACACATGATGCAATGCTATATTACAACGGCAAGTGGAACATAGCATGACAAGGCAGTTTTGTGGGTTATTCATTCACTGGAACAAACCTAATAAGATTTGAAATTCCTTCAGGATGCAACATTGAAACACTGAAGGATGTAATCAAGCAAGTTGCACTTGTTGGGGTTCCCCCTTATGGAATTCACAACTCACAGATAGTAAGAAAATTGTTTTTTCGACAGCCAGCCCATTACGCTTATTCAGACAACACAATCGAATATCACATAAAAGAGTTGATAACTGATGCAGATGTGTTGAAGGTGTTAGCAAAATCCAACTACTGGAAATAGTTTTCTCCGATACACATCTTAGCTGTTTTTAGCAAACTCATTGCCCAAATGGAAGAAGACATGTCCGCTGCACAACATATGTGAAACTGCTAATTAGTGTTGTATTTTCGTATTTCAATTGTTATTGTTATTTGCATTTTATTAAGTAGTGTTTATTAAGTGTGGTTATTTCAATTGTTGTTGTTATTTCAATTGATGGCGTTATTGTATTTTTCATTTCTAAAACAATTTTTGTTATGCGAATTGACAACTGATGAAAGGCTCAACATATTTTGAAAAAATTTGTAATTCCTTAAAATGAAATACATTAACATACAACTAGTTAAACAAACATCATTAAAAAATCATGAAACAACACGACGATCAGGACAAGCTCTCCGATTATGTCCAACAAGCTTGCAAATTCCGCATCTAGGGCATCTTTGACTAGTTTCAACTTCGTCCATCTCGTTACGTATTCTAGTGGCCTTTGGACGACCCTTTCCATGCAACATTTTCTTGTCAGGTATGATAACTGGACCGTCACTCGGTGGAATAACACCTTTATTACCAATTGGCTGCTATGGGAATGAGTAAGCCTGCACCAAATTACTTACCCGAAAAACATCATCCACATACTGAAAAGGATTCTGACGAACATGTAAAGCAGCAGCTACGGCGTGACTACATGGGTATTTGAAGGCCTTAAACTTGCCACATTGACAAAAACGCTCTCCAAGGTTGACTGAATATGACCTCTCGCAGCCCTCCTGCACCTCCAATTGTGTTTGATCAAGATTATATATGCGTACGTGGTGGCCTGTAGCAACGGAATGATTATGCCTCATAGCATCAACCATATTTTTGCAATGCCGCATTGAAGGATCAACTTGCAAAATAGCTGCCTGACCCAATCTGTTGTACGTGTGCTTCACCAAAGCAGTGATAGGCATGTTTCTTGCTCCCTTCAACACCTTATTGACTTATTCAGACAAGTTTGTTGTCATATGGCCAAATCTCCTCCCTTCTACGTCATATGCACGTTTCCACTTTTCCTTGGGGATGTTATCAATCCATTTTGCAACCTCAGGACTACTATCATGAAATCGTGAAAACGCTACCTCAAAATCAATCATACAGGGAGTATAACCTGCAAAACAATCATACCATTAACACTAATCGACTTACGGATATATCCATTTAATATATTTAAAATACTTGTTAACCATACCTAAATTCATCGGGGTCTTCTTCAAGCGTCAATTCCTGAACTTTTGATTAAAATTATTGGTAATATGACGAAGGCAAAACACGTGATGAGCATAAGGTGGTTGCCAACCAGGATGATTCACCACAGCAGATAGTATGCTTCGGTGCCTATCTGAAATAAGACATATGTTTTGCCTTTGCGTAACGTGGAAACAAATGTTAGCAAGGAAGTATGCCCAGGCTTCCAAGGTCTCCCCCGTAACTATGACAAATGCCAGTGGTAGACATTCATTATTGTCATCCTGAGTCGTGGCAATCAACAATTTCCCTGTATATTTTCCATACAAATGAGTGTCATCAATCTGAATCATTGGTTTGCAAAAATTAAATGCCTCACAACACTGTCTGAAAGTCTAGAACATGCGATAAAACACACGCTTTCCCCGTACCAGTCGATGTGCCACAAAATAATTATTGGTTTGAATATCATAAAAAGAACTTGGTGAAAAACGAAGCATGTAGCCACACCATCTGGGCAAAAATGCATATGATTCTTCCCAATCCCCGTAAATCATTGCCATTACTTTCTGCTTCGCATACCAGGCCTTACGATATGAAACTCTAAATCCATATGAATGAGTGATCCTTTCCCGAACCAATGCAATCGACACAGACGGTTCCTCCTTAATCATTCCTAACAACGAAAATGTAACATTCACATTAAAATGAACAACCTTAAAGAACCATTATTGAAGACATATAGAGGAAACTTAAAAAATACATACCTTCTACAACTAAAGCAATAACATTAGAATCAAGCTGTCTATGACCCAGTGAAATATGGTCATTCAGGCAATTGTGTTTACCGCCCCATCTTGAAACAAGCCACTTCTCACCGAACGCTGGTTTAATTACCAAAACCCTCCATGGGCAACCCTTGTTATGAGCAATACACCTTATGCTAAACTTGTTAGGCTTGCCCTCAACCACATATTCTTCTTGATGCTTCTTCATAAGGTTCCGCTTACATGCAATTTGTGCGTCCTTTTTGGAGGCAAATTCCTGTTTAACAAACAACGCATCCCCTAATTGCCATGGACCTTACACTGAACCTGAACCGGAACCGGTAAAAGATTCTTCTTCACTTGGATGACTCCAATCAATATATGTGTAATGAGGAATTCCATCCCAAAAAGGAGCGACCTCAGCACCTTCAAATACAAAATCAGTTGAATAAACATATCATGCACACCAAAATACTATAACATACACATATAAAAATTTTAGACCACTTCATCATTCATTTCAGTCATGTTACATACCTTCAACAGTTTGTTTTGATTGTGTACATCCAACATCTAGATGATGACGTATTTCAAACAACCCCACATCATTGTCTGCTTGGAATCCAGTCGCATGCACACCAATATCGTCATCATTATCCAACACATTAGCATCCGCCTCAAGAAAACGATCTTCCATTGTAATGTTTTTATCATCGTCATCCTCTTCATCATCATCCATAACCCAAGTTGGGTCATGTGAATCTTCCTCAGACACGTTCATAAATGGAGCAACATATGATGATGTAGGCATAGCAGAATTTAAAGGAACTGACCTGATGGGTAAAACATCCTCTACTACAGTAAAGTCCACGTACAACTCTAGAAAATCTTTCCTTGGTAGCTTGAAAAATTCATCCATTAGCAATTCTATGTCTTCATCATCCACAAGTTGAAAACCCATGTACTGTTCACGTTGCCATAATCTTCCTGTAACCAAAGTGATACATTGGTTGTCTTGCAGACCTAATTTTTGTCGTATCTTCTGATGTAATTCACCCATTGTTGAGCTTCGCTTAATATGTGTCTGCCTTTTCTCCCCTTCAAAAACAACACCCTGTCGCCCTTCAAGTTTCCTTCCATTAAAAAATAACATAACACGAGCAAACTCCTCACCACCTGAACTCATTTCTTCCACTCAACAAACACAAAAACTTCTTGGCAGAGCTTCGCTGTAGACATAAATTTGAAAAAGTTGTGTTACAATTTTTTATTACCATTACTCATAAATAAATAAATTCATAAAACAAGATAAACGACATTGTTCGGATTACAAAAAAAAAAAAAAAGAATAAAACAAAGATTCATAGAGATACTTTAACAATCCTAAACCCTAAAACCCTAAACCCTAAACCCTAAACCATAGACCCTAACCCTTAGACCCTTAAACCTTAAATCATAAACCCTTAAACCCTAAAAACTAAACCATAGACCCTAACCCGTAGACCCTTAAACTCTTAAACCTTAAACCCTAAACCTTAAACACTAAAACCTACACCTTAAAACATAAACCATATGCCTACAGCCTAAACCCTACACTAAACTAAACCATGAATCCTAATATATAACAGTTTAATACAAAACTAAACTAAACCCTAACCCTTAAACCCTAAACTGAGCTAAATAACTTTTAAAAAATACTTTTAATTTAACAACCAAAACCTACACCCAAGACACTAGATCGTAAACCCTAACCCGTAAACCCTACGCCCTACACGCTAGACCCTCAACACTGAACCCTAAACCTAAACCGTTCACCCTAAACCTTAAACTAAACTAAACCCTGCACCCTAATACCTAAAATTTTTCTACAAAACTAAACCATAAACCCTAAAATAGTTCTATGTAACAGTCGCTAACAATTTTACATGGCCCTAACAATTTTATAATATAACATATTAACTAATATGCATAATTAATAAATTAACTTACTTGTTGGCAGCGCTTCACTGCAGAGATAAGTCACTCACAAACCTAGACTTCAGAAGCTTTTAGAGAGAAGGCGAGACAGTACAAGTGACAAAAAAATTAAAAAATTCCAGCATATAAAAGAGGCAGACACGCCCAAAATGGGTGTGACTAGATTAGGCATGACATCCCTCCAGTCAAGCTTGCTGTATTTTATAATCAATCACCTAGACAAAAAAATTAATTAAAAAAAGTGAGACACGTTATAAAATAGATAGAAGAGATATTGCATTATATATAGATGGAAAACAAATTGGTAGCAAAATGCATATACCAGTCCAATATAGTCCATCATGTCATTGCTCTTAAAGTTTTATAAACATAATGTTACAAGCCTAGCCACCTAATAATTAATTCCATACATACATTTTAACACCACCATGTGTTTCATGTCAAAGATGTGAAGGAAACTCATCAACCTCCCCACTACAAATTACACAGAAATATAGAACATAATATGTAGGTGTAAGGCATAGCAGCTTTGAATGTAGACAAACAGTCTAATAGTTTAATAATATCTCTCCTTTCAATTATATTAGTATATTAACCCCATATCTTGTATGATAACATATGAGTATTAATTATTAATATACAACAAATTTAAGTAAAATTTATTATATAAAAATATTGGTCTTGTTTATATTTTTAAATTTAAATTATTTTATAAATTTATATTGTATCTTATTGAGTAATGTGTATTTAATTTTAAATTCTATTGTCAAATACAGAATATAATGATTTAGCTTAGGAATGGAAATTAATAGTGATATCATTCACTAATATATATTTTAAATTATAAATATTATATTAATGTATAATTAGAATTAAGAATTATTTCATATAAATATATATATATATATATAATTGCAATATTAAAATTTATGAATATTAAAAACATTGTTAATCTTGAAATTGTACTTATTTCTGGAAGGAAATATATTTCTAAGTTATTAAAGTAATTTTCACGAAATGATTCTATTAAAAAAATAAATATTTAAAAATAAGACATAGAATTCATTCTCGATGTGATTTCTTTTTAATTAAACAAATAAGCTTATAATTTTCAATTTATTAGAAAATTATCTAATATTTAATACATACAACAATTATGATTTCGATAAATTCATCCATAGTTTATAAGAAGATTAGTAAGGGAACTTGATAATAGTGTTTTCGATTTAAAGAATACTTTTTATAATCATTCTGATTTCAATTGGGTATTGAAAATAGTAAAGAGTTTAGAAAAATGCAACAAAGTAAATAGACATGAATTCGAAAAAGATGAGAATTAAATATATACACGATGACCTATAGCCAATTTTCGATGGTAGACGTTGTCGGTGTTTGAGGAATTAAGTGATCGTGTTTCATCCCCCGAAAATTGGTATCGACAGTTTTATTTATAGACTTATAGTACTGATGGTCAAATTAAATGATTCCGACATATGTACAAAGATATTCCTAAATACATTGATCTGATACTATTAATTATCTTCGTATAACTTCTCCGCAACTGGGTTAACTAGTAATTCGATCATCGAAAAATATCTTATTTCTAAATGCTTCTCAACCCACGTGTTTTAAAGAAGTTATCAAAATCGTCAATTTCAATCGAAATCAAATCACTCACTTCGATGGCACATTGAACTTCTGGAATTTTAGCCCACATTTCAATTGCTTTTGAATGACACTTTTACTCCTCTCAAGACAAGTTCATCAAAATTATACATGAGTTTCATAACTTAGCCAAATTTTACATAACAGAAGTAACAGATTCCCCCCAAAATAGTGTGTTTGAGTACCATCTTTCGAGAATACAATATTTTTGTAGAAAATATTTAGATATTACTTTAATATCTTGTCTAATCAACGTTTTGAATCTCATTAAATATGTTGGGAACATAATCCAATCATAGCTGTGATTTTCACGCTAACTGATAGGGGCATGATTACCCTTTTTATGGCTATAACTACCTACCCTATTAATGTGTCACATTAGGATCACAGCATTAGTTCAAAAGATATTTAATTTATTCAAATTTTGAAAAATTTCAATCTTTTAGACCCTATATATAACTCAAACGTCAGCTTCACTTTCAATACTTCTTTGCTATCCCTAATTCACTAGTTTTGGTTTTCCTCCCACTTGAGTCATCTTTTCTCCATAATATTTTTTGTTCCCATCAATGGCGGCCTCTTCTCAACACAATACTTCCATATACCAAACTGCTTATGCTACCACTGAGGAAAGTACACTACTGCCAACACCCACAGTATCGACGACATCAAACAAGGGCAATGAGTTGATTCTCATTCTAGGACATGAAGAAGAGTGCAAGAAAGTGTGGGAAACCCAGGTATTACTCCCAGCTTCTTTGAACTCTAAAAACATTTTCTTTACAAGTCTGTACTGCCCTGAGCTAGACTATGAAGCTATTAGTAGTTGGTTCCTAACCTATGAGAAAAAATACCCTATAATTCATAAGGAAGCCATTAGAAGTGATTTTTTGAAAGAAAAAAGTGGGATATTTAGAGCCTCTCCACCTAAGGATAGAAAAATGTTTTTTAGCTGGTTGAAATGTATATAGGAATAGAAAGCTCAACATTGGAAAAAAAAATAGGCATTTTTTATTTGATTCAATTAAGTAAATATGACATTGTTAGTCTAGACATGTCTATGTTGATGGCTTTTTTCTTATTTTGGAATAGATGTTTACACACTCTGGAACTCCCTTTTGGTCCAGTTACTTTAATACTTCTAGACATAGCTGCCATTGCAGGTCTTAAAACTTTAGGTAAAATCTGTCATCGGTTTAATTAAAGACCAAATTGAAAGGAGCGATATAGACATAGACTTCAGTGCTAAGTCCTATGGTGGTTTCATCGAGAAAATCGTAAGGGGCATTAAAGAGATTTTCGATTAAGAACACATTGCATTTTTAATGTATTAGGTGTCTTCACATCTTCTTCACACACGCTCTCTTCAAATTCCTATGTACAGCTACAACCTAGCCCAAGCCCTTCATTTCAAAGAAGATATTTGCCTTGGACAAGGCTGTTGAGATTATGGATACTCCGGGGAAAATGAAGCACATTGTTTGGCCCTTACGGATTGTGCAATTATGGTTAAATGTCATCTTATCCAATCACATAACTCCCACAAGGGATATCCCTTATCACTTCTATCTTGAAATCAAATGGGCTAGACTGAATAGCTTGACTCCTTGCAGAGAATTTTGTACTTATGAATGTTACACCAAGTATATCAACGTTTTTCTCACCTTCAACCACTTCGAAAATACTTTAGCACCATTTTCAACTACAACTCTGATACGTCCGAAATGGTTAAACTGAGATTCCCTTGTGAGACTCTTGGTCAGCAATCTGAATTAGTCAAAATTTGGAGTTGTTTCCTCACTTGGAATATTATCTTTGTTGGGACTACTTTGAAAGATGTCAGTTTTTACCCTTACCAACCTCAAATTTTCGCAAGACAATTTGTTCTATCAACTTCCTCCAGTGCCGATATATCAAAAATGGATTAGACCCAATCATATCTCTGGAGAAGAGTCATTGATTCCTAAAGTCATCAGAAATGAAATCCCCAAAGTGAGGTTGCAATTCCAACCATTTTCTTTCGAGAATTGTTTCTAAGCACACAAGATTTTCATTCATGGTGAACGAATTATTATACTCAAAGACATGTTTCCATCATGACTTGCTTAGATAAACTAACTAAATAATGTGGTTATGTGTAGGACATCGGCAAAAGGAGTAAAGGTAAACATGTATTATCTGTCAAAATTACTAGCTTCGAAAATTTCTATCATATTTGTTATCACCTAAGTCGCCCTATAGCCATTTTTCGAGAAGTTGTATTTGATCTTAGAGAAAAAATAGAGAAAAACCAAGTCAATGGTAGAGTCATTAACTCAAAAGGAAATACTAAATTTTCTCGATATTTCCCAAAAAACCATCCTCTTTTCCCAAAAGCCTATTTTGGTCTAAGAGTCTTTGAAATTTTCTTTGGGTTCGAGAGCTATTACCATTTTCAACCATGTATAAACTTGAAAATGTCGTTTCTTCTCAAAAATCGACCTTGGCTAAAATTTACCTTGGAGATTAGCTTCACTATCTAAAAGGAATTTTAGCACAACAATGTGTAGAAATCGAAAATAAACAAATAAATGGTAAATTTTGTGTTTTGTCATGTTAAAGCACTCAACAATCCTCGCTGAATGTTTTAATGTTTTCAATTTCAACTTTCAGCTATTCGAATCAAAATTCCTCACCAAGGAGATATTGAAGATTGGGACGATGATGATCAAGGAGCGTCGAAAAAATCCCCTCGGAAAATAAAAACTTCTTCCATCAATACAAGACATTAGGTATTTCGAATTCTCTAATAATCTTAGCTTTATTCTCCATGACTTTTATAAACATAATTAACTTTCTTGTAGGGATCAAAGAAAATTAACAAAGCCAAGATTGTTGATAAAGTGAAGCTTCCACCGAAACCACCCAAATTCCAACAACCATCCAAGGTTCGAATCATTGTGTTTGATTTAATTTGTTTCCATGATTCTCATAACTTACTAATTTTCCATTAGTCCAGTCCAATACCTCTCAACCCTCGATAGTTAGGGTTTCTAAGGAATTAGACGATTTTGATGAAGACATGCCAATTAGTTCCTCCTTTAAACTCACCTCTTCTGCTAAAACTAAGCAAGAGGTATTCCCAAAAACCTTGAGAAAATTTTATTTCATGAGATCTTGATCTAAAGAGTTTCTTGAGACATATATTTTGAATGGAATACTGAAAGATAGATCTTGACTTTCTACATTACAGGATGACAAAATAGTGAATCTTTCATCATCTCAAGATCTTTCTCAAGTTGGTGATGATGGGTTAATTTTCTAAGCATTTATGAATTTTTTTCTAGTACCAAATTCTTTTAAGAATTATAAGACTAACGTGTCACCTCTCGATAGGAAAAAGAAAATTAAGATACCCTATCATTAGCTCAAGTGCGATGAGCGTAAACAAAAAAACAATTGGTAAGCATTTCGATCTCGAATTGTTTTTAATTCTTTGAATTTTGATCTAAAAAATAGAGTTAATGCATGCATTTCCCTCTAACAAATTCAGACATACCAATTTTGACAGCGAATGCAGACAATGTTAGGACAACAAAAGATCTAGAGGAACAAGAAGACGTCTAGAGCCATAGTGAATCCTTCTCATCGAAACCAATATCAATTCCAGAGCCAATAATTGAAGAAAATACCATCGAGGTGGATTCGACTCTTACTATTTTTTGAATCCTAAAACTGGACAACAACCTCCGGCTGCAGAAGAACAACTTGGGTTCGAAGTTCCTATTGACGTTTCTATTCCTATTCTGGTTTTCGAAACCAATGATCCAGTGGTTGACTTAAGTATGCAACAGCAAATGAAAACAATTGTGGGCAAGAGGTATTTAAATATAAATATCACGTTGATGGGCAAAAATTAATAAATAAATTATTTATTTAGCAAAAAGGGGCAAATGAAGCAATATTTAGGCATCTGGGGTACCCTAACACGCCCTGGCTAGGCGTGTTAGGGTCTCCTATGCCTATATATTACTTCTGAAAATGGCATTTAAGGATTCTGCCTTCTCTCTAGAAAGTGGGTGTTGATTTCTCTGAAGCGAAGCGCTGCCGACAAGTAATTAGGGTTCTGTGTAGAAGTTGTTGTGCTTCAGGATCTACAACTTGGGATAGGATATTTTGTGAAGATTAGCGCTGGAAAGAAGTAAGTTCTAAACCCTAAACAATGTTGCATATTATTTAAAGTTGTTAGCGACATAGCTGTTAGGTTCATAGTGTATATGTTTACATCTTAGGGTTTAGGTTTAGTGTTGAAATTGTCATTAGGGTTTATGGGGTGATCAGGGTTTAAGTGTTCCGGCTTAGGGTTTAGGGTTTATGGGGTAAATAAGGGTTATGTCTTGATGGACACACCTAGGGTTTATGGTGCATGTGTGGATTAGGGGTTAGGTACAGGGGTACACACCTAGGGTTTAAGTGTTACGGCGTAAGGGTTTAGGGGCATGGGTGGATTAGGGTTTAGGGCCTGGTGTACACACCTAGGGTTTAGGGTATCCGGGTTAAGTGTTTAGGGTTTATGGGGTGCTTAGGGGTTAGGTCAGAGGGAACACACCTAGGGTTTAGGGTATTAGTGGTAGGGTTTAAGGCGTATGTGGTGGTTAGGGTGTATGGCTTGGCATGACTGGACCTAGGCTTTAGGTTGTTGTGTAAACAAGACCACTTCTTTATGCCTTTTTGTCTTTGACAATATTGACTTTCTTTCACCATTTGGTGATTTACTGGGGACTAACTACATCTGTAGAAGCGTTTATGTGGGTTAGGGTTTGTTTTGTATGTAGGGTTTGTGTTTCATAATTTAGGGTTTCGGGTGTTTGTGTGCTTCTGACGTTTATTTATGTTGATTGCAGGAAATGAGTTCAAGTGATGCGTAGGTTGTTCGTGTTGTGTTTTTTTTCAATGGAAGGAAAATTGAAGGGGGAAGAGGTGTTGTCTTCGAAGGGGATAAAAGGATGACACGAATCAACCGAAATGCAACATTGAGTGATTTACATCAGAAGATACGTCCAAAATTAGGTGTGGATGGAAACACTTGTATCATATTACTGACGGCAAGAATATGGCAGCAAGATGAATACATGGGGTTTCCAATACAAGATGATGAAGAATTGGAAATGGTCATTGAAGAATTTTTTAATCAAGCACGGAAGAAATTTTTAGAGTTGTATGTGGATTACACCGTAGTTCAGGAAGTTGTTTTACCCAGGAGGTCAGTTGGTTGTAATTCTGCACATATTGCACCATCATATGATGTTGTAGGTGCAAACATGTCTCAGGAAGATTCACATGACCCAACTTGGGCTATGGATGACGATCAAGATGATGATGATGATGAAAATATAGCGATGGAAGATCGTCTTCTTCAGGAGAATGCCAGTGCGTCCGATAATGATGAAGATGCTGGTGTGGATGCGTATGCATTGCAGCAACACACTGATGTGGGGTCGTCTGAAATGCGGTACCGTGCGGGTGTTGGACCGACACAATCAGAACAACCAGTTGAAGGTAAGTTACATGACTTAAACCTTAAGTGATTTCGTATAATTGTTGTTCATGTATATATTTTGCAAACCCATGCTTATTAATATGTTGTATTTAAAGGCGGTGCGGTTATTCCTTTTTGGGACGAGATTCCACATTACACATATATCGATTGGAATCACCCAAGCGAAGAAGATTCTTTTGGCGGTTCAACTTCAGGATCGGGTTCAGTCCAAGGTCCCTGGCAAATAGGGGACGATTTGTTTGTTGAATAGGAATTCCCTTCCAAAAAGGAGGCACAAATTGCAGTTAAGCGAAACCTAATGAGGGAGCATCAAGAAGCAGTTGTGGTTGAGAGCAAGCCTGACAAGTTTGCCATGAAGTGTGTTGCTCACAAGGATGGTTGCCCTTGGAGGGTTAGGGTGTATAAACCAGTATACGGTGAGAAGTGGGTGGTTTTAAGATGGGGTAGAAAACACAATTGCCTCAACGATCGTATATCACAGGATCATAGACAACTTGATGTTCATATCATTGCTTCACTTGTAGCAGGTATGAACTCAGAATTTGTGCTTTTTTGAATAATATTAAATTATGTTAAGGTTTGTTGTAAATGTGTATGTTACAATGTCATTTTCAGGAATGGTTAAGGAGGAACCAGGCGGGTCAATTGCATTGGTTCAGGAGAGGATCACCAACAGATTTGGATTTAAAGTTTCCTATTGTAAGGTATGGTATGCGAAGCAGAGAGCGATGACAATGATTTATGGAGATTGGGAAGAATCTTATGCATTTTTGCCGAGGTGGTGCATCTACATGCTTCGGTTTTCACCAGGTTCTTTTTTTGATATTCAAACCAATGATTATTTTGTGGCACATCGACTGGTTAGAGGGAAGCGTGTGTTGCAGCAAATGTTTTGGACTTTTAGACAGTGTTGCGAGGCTTTTAAATTTTGCAAACCAGTCATTCAAATTGATGGGACTCACTTATATGGCAAGTATAAAGGAAAATTGCAGATCGCCACGAGTCAGGATGGGAATAATGAATGCTTGCCATTGGCATTTGCCATTGTTGAGGGGGAGACGTTGGAAGCTTGGGAATATTTCCTTGCTAACATTCGTTTCCACGTAACCCAAATGCAAAATATATGCCTCATTTCAGATCGGCACCGTAGCATTATATCTGCAGTGCAGAACCATGCCGGTTGGCAACCACCTTTTGCGCATCACGTTTTCTGCCTTCGTCATATTGCCAGTAATTTCAATCAAAGATTCAAGAGTGCAAGATTGAAGAAGAGCCTCATGACTTTGGGTATGTTCACAATTATTTGTAATTTAGTTAGATTAAAAAATGTCTTACCCACCTAACGTTAATGGTATTATAATTGTGCAGGTTATACTCCCTGTATGGCCGATTTTGACATAGCGTATGAACGATTCCGCGATACCAGTTCTGAGGTTGCAGAATGGATTGACAGCATTCCTAAGGAAAAGTGGACTCGTGCATATGATGTCGAGGGGAGAAGATGAATCAGTCAACAAGGTGTTCAAGGGAGCAAGGAACATGCCTATTACTGCTTTGGTGAAGCACACATACAGTCGATTGGTTGAATACTTTGTGAGAAGGGGTCACACGGCCACTGCACAGCTGCATTAATCACACCGACATTGTAAAAATGTCATTGATGCTATGAGGCATAATCAGAACATTGCTACAGGCCACAATGTACGCACCTATAACCTTAAGCAAACGTCGTTTGAGGTGGCCGATGGCTGGGACAGGTTATATTCAGTTAACCTAACTGACCATTTTTGTCAGTGTGGGAAGTTTAAGGCCTTCAAATACCCTTGTAGCCATGCCGCAGCTGCTGCTTTATACATCCGTCAGAATCCTTTGCAATATGTGGATGATGTCTTCCTTGTAACCAACTTGGTTGAGGCTTATTCATTACCTTGGCAACCTATTGGTGATGAACTTGTCATTCCCCCCAGTGAAGATCCAATTATCATCCCTGACAGGGAAATGTTGCGTGCGAAGGGTCGTCCAAGGTCCACCAGAATCCGTAATGAGATGGACGAAGTCGAAACAACTCATAGAGCTCGTAGATGCGGTCTGTGCAAGCAAGTTGGACATACTCGTACAACTTGTCCTACTCGGGGTGGTGTTTCATGATTCTGTTATTATGTTTGGTTGATAAGTGCGTGGTTAAATGTATTTGATTTTACAAAAAATGTTGCGTAACATGTATGACGATAATGATTTCGTTGTGGTGCACATCAATGACGATAAAAAATGTTGCGTAAAATTATTGGTAATGCTCTGTTGACACATGATTTATTTTGTTACAATATTATTAGTTAATTATGTACATTATGATCTATATTTTCGTCAGTTAGTTACGTAATGTATGACCTATTTAGGTGACATATTTGGTGACCTAGGTTTTATGACCCTAAAGATGTTGTTAAGTGGTTCAATCCATAAGCCCTAAAGATGTTGTTAACTGGTGCAATCCATAAACCCTAAACGGCTATACAGGCAGAGCGTGTGTTTGCAAATGAGCGTTTTTTGTGTCACTAGACAATACACATGCATTTATTAATATACGATGAAATCTAACCAACAAATTCAAATATAACCAATTTGTGATTTGGTTTCACTTTAGCCCTTAGTTATCATGATTTATGTTACACGTACGACGTTAATTGAATACACCTAACTGAAGACGCCTACGAAGGGCATGATTGAACACGCCCAACGAGGACATCTTTGAACACGCATAAATACGGCGTAACTAAACACGCCTAGGAAATATTTAGGCGTGACTAGACACGCCCAACTTGGGCGCGATTACCCCTATATAAGGTACACGGTCAGACACAACATGCGTCGCCCCGTAAATTTCATTTTGCATACCATGGCATTCTTAGGAGAAACAAGCAGCCAAAGCATTGGTAACTCCAAACTAGCATTCATTTATCCAAATGGATCTACGAAGCACAACGACACGGGTGTTTGTTTTCAGGGTGCCACTCCAATAGCCATGCGAGTTCCTAATGAGTGTTCGTTTCAGACGCTTCAGAGTAGGATTCACCACACCCTTCTACTAACCGATGACCATTTCGTGGATAACATCTACTACCGACAACCATCCCTAGATGCAAGTCAGCACTATTTTTTCATTCTATCGCACTAACAAACGATAATGATGTTTGCAGAATGTTAAGGTGTCACGACCAAATGTCCACTGCTGGTCCTATAGAAATATTATGCACCGTAAACAGAACAGCCGATGGGATAATCAACCTACTTCAGTCGACCATCGTCCCCACACATGATGCAATGTTATACTACAACGGAAGTTGGAACATACCATGAAGAGGCAATTTTGTGGGTTATTCCTTTACTAGAACAAACCCAATCCGATTTGAAATTCCTTCTGCATGCACCATTGAAACACTGAAGGCCGTCATCAAGCAAGTTGCGCCTGTTGAGGTTCCCCCTAATGGAATTCACATGTCACAGGTGGTAAGAAAAATGTTTTTCCGTCATCTAGCACATTCACAATACTCAGACACCACAATCCAGTATGACATAAAGGAGTTGGTAAGCAATGAAGACGTGTTGAGGATGCTAGCGGAATCCAACTACTGGAAACGTCTTGGTCCAATTGAAATTTTAGCCATTTTTAGCAAACCACAAATCGATATGGAATAACACATGTACGCCGAAAATGTTGTTTTCAAATTATCCATATCATTACAAATGCATTTTCCCCCTTCTGTTTTTTATTGTAATCGTGTCTGTTATGCATTTATGGTTTTGACGGCGTATGTTATTGTTAGGGTTTGCGGGGTTAACATGATCAAATAATAGTTAGACCGAGCATGGTAAACATAAATGTCACAAATAACCATAGTTTACAAAATACAATCGATTATAATACAACAAAAAAATATAAAACAGCAACTGCGAATAAATCAGAGTGAGGGCGGTGGCCACGGCAAATGACGTGCCTGTCGATCAGGTTGTACTCGTCTTCGTGGTCGTCGAGAACTGCCTGGCTCGGACGGGGCTGGCTGTGAAGGGCCTGCCTGATAAGGGTCCGGCTAGGACGGGCCTGCATAAGAAGGGCCTGCCTCATACGGATGCACATGAGGAGATCGACATGTCGTGCCCTGCTCTGCATACACCGGCATAGGGCACTCATAATCTTTGGTGACATATGGTGAATGTGGTTGCCAAACGGCACAGGCTTCTGCACTATAATCCATCTGGAAGAGAATGTCGTCGAACTGTGCCTCACTCCACTCGGCCTCCATGTTCATTCCAACACGGATCCCGCCATCTACATCTGCATATGTCATTGCAGTCGTAACATATGCGGCATGGGTCTGCGATGGGCCTGGTGTAGGCATTTGGGCTTCGATACTGAAATCCGCGTAGTCCATGCCCCCATGCCCCCCTCCGCAGTAGCCTCGTAATATACAGGTTGTGTCCCATATGTCGATGCAATAACATGAGGCCTAAAGTAACCCTCCGTGCGTGGCCTCGGTCGAACAATGGGCTCAGGAACCTGCTGCACCGGTCTCCGCCGACGCTCTAGTCCATGACCCTCTTTTCTTCGTCGGCCAACTGCAACTGAAATCTCTGGTTCGGGCTGAAGCTGGGATTCGGGAGCATGTGGGCCTGCTTCCTCCACGCGACAGCTCTGGGCAAAGACAGACATTAACCGACCGACCTCCTCACTCGCCCAATCGAAGTCGAAGCCTCCCTATTGGGGCTACTTGTCACGAAGTACAAAGCCTCCAGCCATCAACCTACAATTTTAAATATATACACATAAGTGTCAAGTATGTCATGTAACATAATTAATTTAAATAGAAAAATGAGGATGTAAAGAAAACTTACACCACGACCGGTCTTCGCGCCCTTCTTTGTGATGAACCGCTTCCCGTGTTCTCTGTACCAAACCATGTACTCATGGTGTGGTGACAATAACCCCTGAATCAAGGGGGGAAGCTCAATGTGCTGGTCCCTAGCATCCCATCGCGAAATAAATGGTCTGAGTTTACGAACCCAGTTGTCTTCTCATTTCCCCCGAAGCGAAAGATCATGCACACCCTTCAGCTTCCTGGGAGCGCGTGGGATTGGCTGATCCCTCCCGAATTGCCGCATGCATCGATCCGGCTGGGAATATTCTACTGTGTGAAAGCATATGATAGGCGTAGTTGCCATCCACAGCAGTCGCTCACGCTCAGAAGCACCAAGAAAGTCGTAGTCCCCGTATGGTTGCCAAACGACCTGCACACAACAAAATAACACTTTATTAGTTCACAGCATGTTCCACAGATGCAAACGTACAGTAATTGAAAAACTACTATATGTACCTCTGATAAGTGCCTTAATTCAGTTAAATTCAAGTTTCAAATGCAGGCACTTATCTTTTGATTTCAATAACTTTGCTTATAAACTTGCCCTAAACCTAGTTAAATTATATTTATTACTTGAATGAATGTAGTTTTTATATTTTGGAAGATTAATCCAATCGTGCTTTGTATTTTGATAGATTCCGTGGATTTCTGAGGCTTCCGAATAAGCAAAGCAAGCAAGGAGGGCTTACATAGCAGACCTGGGAGGTGCATAAAGCAAATCAGACCCAAAAATGACTCATAACAGCAAACCTGGGGGTGCAGAAAGCAAATCAGGCCCAAAGACCCTTCTGGAAACACTTTAACTCGCCCAGGCGAGTGAATATAGTGTATTTTGGTCGCCCGGGTGAGCAGAAATTGCAAATAGGCAACTTGAAGGTCAAGTGGACGTGCAAGTGGGCTGCAAGTTGCATTTAACTCGCCCAAGAGAGTATTTCATGAAGGAATTGGTCGCTTGGGCGACCAAACTGAACCAGGCCACCCCCTATAAATACCCAAGCAACCCCAAAGCCAAAATCACTTCTTTCAAATCCCTTCCATTCCATTTTTCTTCATTCCTTTGCTTTTCTAAGCTAATTCTTTAGTTTAGGTTTTTAAATATTAGTATTAGGTAGGTTAGGAAAGTGAGAGAAGTGAGATTTAGTGTGGAGACTCTGCCGGAAAGAAGCGGTGATGGGGCCCTTCATCAATTCTTCTCTTAAGGAGGTTCTCTCCATGCTTGGTTAGTTTCTCTTATGGATTGGATGTAATCTTCTACTTTTAAGTATCTCTTTTAATATTTATTTATGCA
>PYAF01004871.1:206849-226129 GCA_007407185.1 Glycine tomentella
CAAACTCAACTTTCAACTTGTAAATCTAAGATGTCTTTGAGGAGGAGAAAATGAGATTTGCTCAACTCCAACATGACTATGTCAACATCGAAGCTTTGCTTGAAGCATCATATCGGCATAGACAAATTTGTCTGAACAGGTCTCTAATCACTACCCCAAGCTCAATGAAATAGAAAAGCAATTAAAACATCGTCAGTTGAACACCTAGAAGATAGAGACTCATCTTCGTCATTTCAAAAGGAAGTGTTTGTCAAGACAAAACTTGAATTGGAAAACTAATTACTCAATATTAGTAAAGTGTATGTAACACTCATTAGGTTATTCACGCGCCTAAACCCTCGAACTAGAACCCTTACTCTCTTGCCCACTGCGCCGCTAAGTGCCCACTGTGTCACCACCGCATTGCTCACTAGTCACTACGTCGAGTTCGAGGGTGGGACTTGCACAAAAAATTTTCCCAAAAGAGGTTTGCGCCTAAATGACCATCTAGCTCTCACTTTGCAACCTTACTTCCTTACTCCTTTCTCCCTTGCCCACGCGCCTAAACCCTCGAACTCGAATCCTTTCTCCCTTGCCCACTACGCCTAAACCCTCGAACTCGAACCCTTTCTCCCTTTCCCACGCGCCTAAACCCTCGAACTCGAACCCTTACTCTCTTGCCCACTGCGCCGCTAAGTGCCCACCGTGCCACCACCGCATTGCTCACTAGTCACTACGTCGAGTTCAAGGGTGGGGTTTTGGGTTTACGATTTAGGGGGTACGGTTTATTGTTTAGGATTTAGGGTTTATGCTTTAGGGTTTACTGAGCTACCTTAAATCCTAAATCCTAAACCCTAAATCCTAAACAATAAACCCTACGTCTGTTCCCAGGGCCATAAATCCTAATCACAATGTAAACCCTTAACCTACCCCGAAATCCATAAACCCCAATCACAGTATACGACCTACACCTTAAACCAACACCCACAAACCCTAACTCTGTACCCCAAGTCATAAACCCTAATCCCCATGTACACCCTAAACCCTAAACCCGATTTACATACACCCTAATGACCACCCTAAGGCCTAAACCCAAATCACAACATAAGCCCTGAACACTAAACCGGCACCCATAAACCCTAAGTCTATACCCACAATCCATAAATCCTAATCACACTGTCAACCCTAAACGTACACCGCATTACATACACACTAATCACTACCCCAGGCCCTCAACCCTAATCACAATCCATAAGCCCTAAACCTAGAACCTACGTATGTACCCCAAGCCATAAACCCTAATAACAATGTAAACCCTAATGCTACACCGAATTACGTAACCCTAATCACTAGCCTAATCACTAACATAATATCTAGGTCACTAACAAGTTCATATGATCCTAACAATTTTCTAATTTAAAAATATAACAAACTAAATACTATGCACAATCAGTTAAATTGACTTACTTGTCAGCAGCGCTTCGAATTCGACAGGGCTTCGCTTCAGAGAAATCAACACCCACTTTCTAGAGAGAAGGCAGAGCTATTTCTAGAGAGAAGGCGGAATCCTTAAATGTCATTTTCAGAAGCAATATATAGGCATAGGGGACCCTAACACGCCTAGGTAGGGCGTGTTAGGGTACCCCAGATGCCTAAATATTGCTTCATTTGCCCCTTTTTGCTAAATAAATAATTAATTTATATTATTTATTAATTTTTGCCCACGTTGATGGAGACCACTAATTTAGCTACTAATAATATAGGTTGTATATAGCCAAAATTAGAATAAAATTCATCCCATCGCACAATTTTGAATTATAAGGTCATAAATGATTAAATTTTAAAATAGAAACATTGGTAATTCATGTGATAAAAAAAACAATTTTAATTATATATATTCCATAAAATCATGTAACAGTCATAAATCATGGATCCTCAATTAAATGTAGACAATTAATCATTGCTTATATTTTAGACTAATGTCAATCAATAATTATATGGAATGTAAAGAGTAAGGAGAAAATGACATATAGGATTTTTAGGTTAGAATACATTAAGAAGTTGACATGCGGTAGATGATGACTCTTTTTAGGAATTATTTTGTATATAATATAAATATAATATAGATATAGATTTTGTTTTTTTTACTCACAAGACTTAAATTTGATATCTTAATTAAAGGTTCCCAACTTTCCATTAAGATCAATGTAATGTTAATATTTACTTTTAAAATTGAAGATATTGAATGCTAACAAAAGAAAAATGATACCTTATTAGTGGTATTAAATTACATCATGAGAATTTATTTATTTTCTAAACACATAAATTAAATCTAGAATAGTATTAACAATATTGTGGCTATTATTACTCTCAACAATACTTTTTAAAATTAAAATTTCTTAAATTTCACTTCAGATGAATTATGTATATATCAGAAGTCAAATATAAATTTAGTTTTAATCTCTAAGATTTCTAGACCCAATCTGTGCGCCTTTGTAATGTATGTGTTGGACCTCTTAAAAACAGCTTGGCTTTTACGTTTTCTTTTCTTTTATTCATCGTATTAGTATGATGAAGTTATTCCTATTAAATACAGTAATAAATTTTTGTTCGAGTCCACGAAAACACATAAGATAAATATTTTTCTCCCAATATGCCTATTTCATATTCTACGGATAACTAAGAGATTCATACCTTAAAATATTTGATCAGTAAACACAAAACGTTATCATTTCTGTGAATTATTCTTGATCTTGACTTTTACATTTAGTAATATCATTATAAAAAGATAACAATATTAACAGCTTTTAGTGAAACATGCACCGTCAAAGAATAAATAAAGTACGTGATTGCAAAACAAAATGAGATCGAGAAAAAAGTAGGGAGAAGTAATTGATAAAAGAGCACATGTCTCCGCGTGCATTTTAAGCATGAGGGATTGGGAAATATTATGTTTAAAGCACTCTGAACTTAATTTCTCAAGCAAAAACACTGCAATTGAATTATAGATAGAACACGTGGGGTCGTTGTTATCACTAAGTATATGATAATTTTCCTAAAGAAAATCAGTGAGTTATGAAGATGATTTTGTGGGGACAGAGATCTAGAATAATGGCTACGATTGCTAGTTGTGCATAATGGCTTTTCTTAGAATCAAAGCATCTCCTAAATTACTGTTTGCGTGAAAATATTTTAGTTTCCTTCGTATTGGATAGCTCAGCTCAACTTGCTCCTAATAATTTACTTTTGAATGACACAATTAATTTATTTTAGCATGATTCATGGGTTTTTAGCATAAGTGGGGTTATAGGGGAGGGTGCAGTGATAGTTTCTAACCAATAGCTGCTTTTTCTTCCCTATCTTTTTGGTAAGGAAAGATCAAACGTAGAATCTAATTCCCCAAGTTGAATTGCGTTTAAGAGAAGTTCTGTTCAAAATGATGGTTGTTTCTTCTTTTTAGTTAGTCGGTCCGTAATGAATTCATACTTAACGTACGGATTCACACAATTATTCATTTTCGTTTTAGATCTAAATATTTTGTACTCTAACCGTTCTATAATAATCATCAAGAAAAAACTTTTTATCTCAAAATAATTATTATTTTAATTTTTAATGTAACATTAACTTGTTTTACTTATATTTCTTATAATTAATGAAATGCTAACATACAAGACTTAGTGTGATCCAAATATGTTTGCAATCAAATAAACACATTCAGATCAAACTAAAAGTGAAAGTGTAATCAAATAAAAAATTAACATTTAGTCATTGCAAAGCTTGCACATACGCACAACCATTCAATTTCAGCTTTCTTCACTAACACAACACAGTGGATTTCCTTTTGGAAGGAGTAATAGGCTTAGTAACCAAAAATAGTGAATAAATGTCTTGTATAAAACTCTATTTATCATGGAGTTCAAAACATGGAGATATATGTGGGAACCATAAAATCCGCACACAATCTCATTCTGAACATTGGCATTATATGGGTTTGAATAGAGGCTGAAAAATGGACCTCGATGAACTGTCTGCACTCACTTTAATGAAAAGCAAAAAATATTTGTTATTATAATATTGGAAACCGTCAATATTCTCCCACTTGATTTATTTATCTCATTATCAATCATAACAAGAAATCAAATATACAAATCATGGAGATAGTGAGTATTATCTCCCTTATACCATAATATATCAAGTCCTTCAACACTAGTTCTTAACTTAATGAATAAACTGCATGTTTATTCTATGTTAAAACTAAATGATATTTTTCAAAATAAATAAATATGTGCACAAAATAAATGAGAAAATATCAAACTGAATAAGAGTTTCATCAAAACAATAAATGTAAGTACAATGAATATCATCAACATCATGGAATCAAATCTCGTTCGTATTATATGATTCTTAAAATTCTTTGATGACATGTCTTTAGTCAAAGGATCAATTCGTGCTATCATGTTTAATGACCATTTTATATAAGGACTAAAAATCAATAAATTTTTTGTGAGATTATAAAAAACCAAAATTAATAATATTTTTATGTGCTAAAAATATACTTAATTTTAAACTTTTTTTTTTAATTTGGAAAGAAGTTGAATGTTGATTCATGATCACGAGACTTCATTTTTTAAAAATAATGCTCAACAAACCCCAACATTGGGGTGGATGAGGATGAGGTGGATAAAAAGTGAGATAGAAGAAAAAGTGCATTACACAAGATACTTCATGAGATTTTGAGATTTCACAATTTTTTTTAACATCTACAACTGTTCTTGTTCGTGGTGAACGGGAATGTCCAACAAAAGTCGTTGGGTGATTAATATAGGATCAAGTTCTCTCTCTCTCTCTCTGAGGATGCTTATGGTGAATGAAGCACCCCAGGGATGAAGATCACAACAGAACGAAGACATGACACAATTGGCGTGCAGTGTGTGCTCTGTGTGAATGAAAATGAGAAAGTCAGAATGTGTGTACCTTTTTCTCTAAATGCAGCTCTATTTATAGATACAAACCTGTGAAGTTGTTAGCGAAGAGATGTCCCCATGATCTCGTCCGAGAAATTTGGTTACTGAGTTGAGGTGGTTGAAACCACGTTCTTGTCGTTGGTTTTGGCTGAGGAGGTGGATTGACTTGGTCATAAATGGGCTTCTTTTCTAATTGGGCCTATTTTCTACTATCCGTAACAGATGCCTCCCCAGCCCGGTTATCAAGGAGTCTTGGTGACCGGGATGTATCATGCATGCGCGTGGGATACCAGAATCTTCTAAAATGCTCCTTTGTTCATCTCGGCACAACTCAATAACATTCCCTTTCAAGTGGTCCATCCCTTTGACTGTTATCGGAATGTTTTATGGAACTATGAGGCTGGGACGACATGCCACAATGTCTCGAAGACCGGATTTGAGATATTTGATTTCCTCTTGGAAAATTGGTTGATTATTTTGAGCAGAACCCTCGTGATAATGTCTGGGCCGAGATGCTCGTACGGTCGTCCGGGCTAGAAACGTTATGTCCTCCCTCCAAAAGCATGAACAGTTATTGTGACAAATAGCCATTATGTCGTGTTTGTAACTACAGTCTGCACACTAATCCTGTTGTCGTTTCATTTTACGCTTTAATCATTACATTAAAAGCCCCTTTCTTGTTTTGCCCCCAACCCTTGGGTTGCGCTTTACCATTTTACCCTTCTTGACATTTTGTTTTTGCCAGCTGTCCCTCGTGTCGTTTCACGCTGCCTGGCGGTTACACTCTTGCCCCTATATTTCAAATTTTCTCGTCAAAGGTCATTTTTTCCACCTACTGCCCATTATGAGCAAACTGCCCTCATTCTCTTCTGGAAATTTCCTTCTGCATCTGTGCGCTCTTCCTTTGGTTGTCTTTAAGATTTCCTTCACGCCAGGTATTTTTGTTTCTGTCACCTTTTTTTTTCTAAGTCGCACTTATTTTCTTATTTATCTTGATCGCGCGTCTTTTACTCCACTCCTTTGAAACATCCTTATTTCTGGATTTTCGTTATTAAGTTTCTCTTCTTGGATTTATGGGTTTTTGTTTTTGAGTTGTGTCCTTCGTTCTTCACTTTTCCAGTCTCACCATCTTGTGATTCTTTCTCCTCCTAGAATGAAACTCACTCCTGAGGAAGAAGAACATTTACGAAAAATCGTTACCCCCAAGGTTGGGTAGTGGTTCTTTGGTTTACCCCTTTCTGAGGAGGAAAGGGAAAAATACCTTCTACGTAGCCATTCTGGTAAAACTAGGGTTTCTACAGCTGTCACCCAAAATACTAGTGCCCCCGAGCATGTGCCCCATTATTGCCTAGATTGAAACATCCTCGATCCTATTCCAAGGATTCCTCAAACTTTCGGGGGACTGAAGTTCCCAACGTTAGAGGTCGTTTGGCTGGTGAGCCAAAAGAGCCTCAATCCACCCTCGGGGGTTCTTCTCTTAATGTCCCCTTGGCGTCCCTGGGTCCTTCGCCACCTTCGCCTCCCCTAGCCATAGATGAATCACCTGAGATCCGGTATGTCGGCAAAACCCTGTTCTTGTTCCCAAGTCCAGAGGCGCACCCCGAACCGAGGCACTAGTCCAGGGATTATCTCCCCGGTCAACCAGCTCCGTCGAGGTCAACACCTTAACCCCTTCATCTACTCCGCCACCCCGTTTATCAACCTCAAGTATGTCTTACTAATTTTCTTCCCTTTTTCGTAGGTATATATGGATCCACCATCATCAGAGGTTGCTGAATCCCAACCTGCCGGGTCTCACTCAAATTGTCCTCCCCTCTTGGCTTCGAAATTTCCCTGGGTGACTTATGAGGTGTTAAATACCTTATCTATCTTGCAGCCTGATGTTATCTCCGTTATCCCGGTCGGCAACCAGGATGGTTTTTCTATCCGTGCCCCGAACCCGGGTGAACCCGTCTGCTCCGTTCGGGAAGGGACGGATTCTAACTTCTTTTTCTTCTACAAAGATGTAGTTACTAGGTTAGGTATCCGCTTTCTATTCTCCTCCTTTGAGGTGGAGGTTTTAAACCACCTTCATATTGCCCCCTCGCAGCTTCACCCCAACAGTTGGGGATTTGTCAGGTCTTTCGAGTTGTTTTGTCACCATTCCCCTTTTCTTTTACTACTTTTGTGTTCATACCGGTAAGACGGGTAGAGAACCTCCTAACCGGAAGGGGTGGGTTTCTATTCGGGGTGGATTGTTAGGCAGGCATGATATTGGCAGAGCCGGGGACGAGGTAGTATCTGAAACAGCATCCTCTGCTATTACATTTTCATGAATTATGTTTCTTGGTTCTTCGTCTCGTCCTTCCATTTGGTGGCTTCTTGTATTGACCACTGTGATTTTATGGGAATCGAAATTTATCGTCTTCCCACAGATGGCGCCAATGTTCCTGTTCGTGGTGAATGGGAATGTCCAACAAAAGTCGTTGGGTGATTAATATAGGATCAAGCTCTCTTTCTCTCTCTGAGGATGCTTATGGTGAATGAGGCACCCCAAGGATGAAGATCACAACAGAAAGAAGACACGACACAATTGGAGTGCAGTGTGTGCTCTGTGTGAATGAAAAAGAGAGAGTCAGAATGTGTGTACCTTTTTCTCTGAATGCAGCTCTATTTATAGATACAAACCTTTGAAGTTGTTAGCGAAGAGATATCCCCACGATCTCGTCCGGGATATTCAGTTACTGAGTTGAGGTGGTTGAAATCACGTTCTTGTCATTGGTATTGGCTGAGGAGGTGGATTGACTTGGTCATAAATGGGCTTCTTTTCTAATTGGACTTATTTTCTACTATCCGTAACAACAACAATCTTTCTTATAAGGATACGATAAAATATTTTTTCAATAATTAAGGAGATAGCATAGTATAAGGATGTGAATGTAATATTTATCAAACAATTAAAAATATTAATGTAGGAGTAGAAAAAATTGGAAAAGTTTGTGAAATCTTAGGAAATCTTAAGGAATGCATTGATGAGAGATAGAGAAATGTATAAAAGACTAAAATACTTTCTTTCCGAAGCTTTACTTCTATTTAAAAAAATATATATATATAATTTTATAAATTTTTAACAATATATTTTAATTGTTTAAAATAATTTAAAATAAATACTCAAACGCACAAGACATTAAACTTCTAATATTGTAGGTATAATTTATTCTGGATCATAACTTATTTCTTTCTAACTAATAATTATTGAAGAACTTAAATATATTTTTCAGTAACAAAAACTTAAAATATATTTTAAGTCCTCAAATTTAGGATGTTTATTTAGTTTCCTTTAAATTTAAATTAATTTTTTTAGTCATTATAATTTGGAAGAAAAAAATATTTTAGTCCGTTTACCCAAATGCTCTTTGTCTAAATGTTGTGCGGATGAGCATTTTGAAAGAAAAACACACATGTAACAAGGTGTTTGATAATACATATACATAAAGTGATTCTCGACTTGATAAGCGTACGTAAAGACACGCTCACTGGTAAGACAACACTCGATGACCATCACATCTAGTCCATCGATGTGACAAAACTCGATGGACTTAAGAAAGTTAGTATATGAACATAAGTCAAGAAACTACTTTCATAGAATCTGACTTCCTCATGGACCCAGGAGTATCCCAAAAGGGTTATAAGAAGGTACTCCTGTATGACCTTACTAGGTTTTTTAGGAGGAGGAGGAGGAACATATGGACGACAGACTAAGACTTGAACGACAGTAGCCTTCGATTCTAAGTCAATAACATTGTGAGGAGAAATGGGAAAAGGGAACTTAGCCTCGTCTTCCTTAGGGAGGGAATGAACCCTGGCATTTGGGTGAGGTCCTCCCTCAGTACAACGGTGCCACTAGCAAGGGGCAACACCAACGACCATATGAATAGTGCCACCAAAATGGTGGCACCACCAAGGGGAATACTAGATTCTTGGTCATTGACGACATCAAAACCGCAGTGATGATGAGAATGATCATCATTTGAACTCTCACCTATAGGGAAAACTTCCGACGACAACATCCTACCCCAGCTAGAGCACACAAAACCCTCCCTGAAATTAGACATAATGAAGAAAGGAACTCAAAAGTGTGTACCTGAAAGGCAAGAGGGTGACCGGAAAAAAGAGATTGGAGAGAAAGATATGACTAGAGAATATGGTATTTGGTCGGAGAAGAAGCACATAAGCAAAAGACTGGGAGTAGAAAAGTTTTTCTAAGCCTTTTCATAGTCTTCTAGAAACTTTTGGGGGGCGAATTGACGCATCCATTTGGACCTTCAAATCTTTCCTTGAAGAGACAGATCAACGTTTAAGGATACACGCAACCTTTGGATATCCCAATACATTTCAAAATTCAAATGACACAATCATTGTGCCTTTCTTGAAAACATGTGAAAGCATTAAATGCGTTTGAACAGACATAACATTTGACAAGATAACGCTTCAAATTTTTAACCATTCAAACTCGACATCAACTACTCAATTCCCTTTGTGACTAAATTTAAAACTTAGCCAAAGAGGACACTCCTCTTGGGCTCAACTACAACTAACTGGTAATTAACACTCGAACTCGGCTGAAGGATAGTAGAGTTAGAGTTGAAGAGTTAAGATAATTTTTTATAAAGCTCATACAACCAACTTCAAAGCTTGGGGGCTTATGTACTACTCAGACTCAGCAAGCCTCTGTACTCAGTGACCGGCAGAGTAAGCTACTCAGATCTAGAGAATTTAACAAATATAATTACGGTAAGAGGAGAAACTTTATCTTCTACCAGAAAGATAGAGGGTATCCCCTAAAACTGGATATTATCTGTTATAAGAGAAAAGATAAGATAAAATCATATATTTCCCTATTTACATTATCTTATAAGGGAAATTAAGATCTTATCATCCCAATTCACCTATATAAAAGGGAATTGTCAAGGTTCAGGCAGGGTCGGTCCTGACATTTTGTGGGTCCATGGCAAAATTATAGAGAAGGATCGCTAATGTATAGAAATTTTAATATGTAAACATATATCCAATAAAAAAATACAAATAATTTCATTAAAAATAGCAAATATTTGATATTTTACGATTTTTCTTCGATCAACTCCTATGCCATCCATATTTTACAATTTTTCTTCAATCAACTCCTATGTCATCCTCCATCATCAATGCCTTTGTTGCCTCGTTTATCACCTACAAAAAAAAAATACACAAATTATTATAAAAAAATGGTTTCTTCGAGCATTTCAAGATGCAAAATCATTATTATTAACACCAACATCAATATATTCCAGCATATATTTTTCAATAGATAACATTGCCAAACCAGTCAATCTTTCTTATGACATTGATGACCTCAAGTAAGTTTTTATTAATTTCAACTTTGAAAAACTTATTTATGCTTATACTACAGTCACAGACACAACTAATAATATTTCATAAGAAATTGACATATTTGGATAACAATCAGCAACTTTGAGAAACACAAGAATTTCAATGGTTAGCGTTAAGTTATTAGGCAAAGTCATTTGCAACACTTTCAATTCGGAGAAAAAATCTTCTAAATCAATATCTGATAAATTGCCATGAGAAAAGATAAAATGAACTAGAGCACAACTTTCTCTCAATTTATCATCATCTAATAACTTTAACTTCTTTGAATCAAACATAAATCCAAAAATACTTTCAAATGTTTTTAATTGCTCAAATTATTCTATAAAAAATTAATTGTCATGTGTACAATAACTAAAAAATAATTAACTATAAATCACTCATTAGCTTATTGAATTTCTTCATCAAGATTATTCTCATCAATTTGTTTTTTCCTAATAACACGACGTTTTGTTGGAAAATTAGGATCTATGTCCATCTAAATTGCAACACTTTTAGCAACATCCATACTAGATGTGAAACCTTCATTTCCATATTTTTCAAAAAATAATAAAACACTTTCTATTTGCTTTATGGAACTTTCAATGCATATAGACTTAGATTGCAATTTCTTGCTCACCATATTAATAGCAAATAAGATGTCATATCAAATAACAATACCAAGCAAAAACTCAAAACTCTCAATCGCATTAACTAAATTCTCCACTTCTCTCTTTGACTTGGCATCATCACAATATTTATAAAATTCCAACAAAGTCAATCTTAGTTGAGGACCTTCATATGTAATAGCTTTAACCCTTTTAATTCGACTTTCCCAATGAGTATTAGACAAAGATTTTACAGTTACACCAGAAACATTAAGAAGCAAAAATTTTCATCTTTTTGGAGAACTAGAATATAATGAATATATGTGTTGAACAACTCCAAAAAAAGAAACAACTTTTAACACAAGAACGAACCATATCATTAAGAGTAAGATTAAGACAATGACAAGCACAGGACATATATAATGCTCTAGGATTTATTTCAAGAAAACACTTTTGAACTCCTTGGTGTTTTCCTTTCATATTAGAACCATTATCATAACCTTGGTCCTTTACATCATCAACATTAAGATCAAGAGACTTTAACACATTTTTCAATTCATTAAAAAGCCATAATCCAAAGGTGTCATCCACTTTTAAAAATTCTAAAAAGTACTCTTCAAATTTAATTTTATTGTAACACCCCGTGTGCACCCGGTGTATTATCATTGTGATTATATCAGATTAGCGCTTAATCACTTAATTAAAACTTTACGGAAGCATAATCGAAAACCATATTTCTTGATTACATTATGTATGGAATATCAACATCTCATCTCAAAACAACACAAGCCCCTGCTGATCCAGATCACAAAACATAACCATAGGCAGATGTATACAAATATCTCAACAGATATAAACAGGAGGAAACATCATAACATAACATAACTGGTTATGTACATCATCTGACACTCGAAGTGTCTATACAAAAGAATAAGCATCCGAGTGCTTTTTGATCTCAGAGATCCTTCCTCACACGAGGGCATACATAACATATACAAAAGATTACATGTGTGCACCACACATCTTCCCTCTACAGGGGTACAATACATCAACAAAATATATCACGGAGCCTTCTAGCTCTCCCTGCTACCACATGGCCAAGCAGATCCTGTCTCTACTGGGGCCTCCCGCCCTGAGAACGTTCTTCTCTGCCAGAAGAGTCACCTGAAATAACATAAGCCCCACACGGGGTGAGATAAACATCTCAGTAAGCTCAGGGTCCTTGGAGGCATCTCCTCCACCCTGGCTCACTCTCCATGACACAAGTCATCAGGCATCACAACACACTGGCCTCCCGACCCTCATAACAATACAAGCAAGTCATCTAGCTTAATGTAAGGTGGATCCAATCAACACCAAACCTCAGTGTGAAACCAGAATTCACACCCGTGCCATCCCATTGGGAGCTATCCCTTACGCATGGACGCACGTATATGGTACCTCCGAGAATAGGCAATCAACCGCAACGGGACACACCTATCTCTTAGTTTTAAGGGATCATCATCACCCTGGGATCTCATCAACCATGAGCAAACCAAACTAGGAGGTGCGCTCTACTCCTAGGGAGGTCCATATCTATCTAACTGGCCAGAAGATCTATCAATAGGTATCATACACGTACAAGCATAGGTACAAGCATACATATCATTATGAGTAATGCAACAACCATCAATGCATGCATCATGAATGCGACCATCACTCCCTCGGAGTATGGTGGAACACAAGCAAGGGGAAAACATCCCCAAGGGACCAAGAACTTACCTAGCAAAGCCGAGCTCTGCAGTTCTTCCCTTGCTCTGTGGCCTACGCCACTGACACCCGCGGTGTCACGCCCTATACAAGGCACATAAGCACATATTAACATCAATACAACCATATCAGGCACAAACATATCAACGGTCCTCAACCAGCACAATGAAAGGAATCTCAGTCCTTTCCAAAACCACAAGTCCTCTAACTTAAGGTTTATCAAGGCTTATCACTCACAAGCCATCTCATAGACCCTCAATGGTCTATCTCATCTCAAACAAGGCACTTGAGTCATCACAAGACTCGGTGCAAGCCAACATCAAGAGCTCAAAGCTCTATACAAGGCCAAAAGCTCAAGGATTCATATGTGGCTTGAACGGTTCTTTCACACACAAGACACCGTTCCAACAGCCTCCCAAGCACATCAAAACCACATATCAAGGCTCTTACATGTCACAACATAGCCAAGCAACTCAGCACACTACTAAACATGCATTACATAGAGCCAAGAATCAAAATTCACCAAACCAACATTTGAGAGCTAATCCTTCATCCTCACAACATTCTAAACACATGTTTCTAAATGACCAAAGGCTAATACTAGCTCTATCACAAGTGGGTCACTATTCACCCAAAACCACAACTCACAAATCAAACGGTGAATCTTGAGTTTCTTACCTCAATGACGACAAGGAAGGCCCAAGGATGACTCCCCCTAGCTTGGGTACCCACGAATCGCCGTCGTTCCTCTCCGAACTCGAGTTCTATGAACTTCCCTTGAGAAAGGGATTCTTTGATTTGGGGGTTTTCAAGGAGAATTAAATGAAGGATTATGGCTCACAACATGTTTCTAGTAAGTTTGGTGTTTAAAGGAAGTGATTTCCCTTGAGAAAGAGATTCTTTGATTTGGGGGTTTTCAAGGAGAATTAAATGAAGGATTATGGCTCACAACATGTTTCTAGTAAGTTTGGTGTTTAAAGGAAGTGATTTGAGTCAATAAACAATGGTTTATGAAGCTTGGAAGCTCATCAATGCAGGTAGGGCGCTGGAGGAAGAAGAAAGGGAGGTTTTTCCCTTCAAAACGCGAAAATGGCCTTTTATAGGCCCTCAGCCCGAGCTCCCATGCTACCAGCGTGAGTTCCACGCTACCAGCATGGCATTCCAGTGAAAAATAGCTTTCTGGAGAACTTCCCACGCTACTGGCGTGACTCCCATGCTACCAGCATGGCTTACCAGCAGAAAATGGTTTTCTGGAGCACTTCCCACGCTACTGGCGTGGCTCACCAGCAGGCCAAATTTTTTTTTTTAAACTAGGTTATTATATTTATTATTTGACATGTTTACACATCGTACTATCAGAGTCATTTTTTTTCTTGATGACTCACATCTAGGATACAATCAAGAATTACAGGAAAAATATTTTGCTTCTTTAATGATCTTTGTGATGAAACTTCTAACACTATGGGGCAAAAGGGATATAAACTCATTTTGAATTTTATGCCCAAGATAACAATAATGAATTTTACGATTTTGAATACGCCTAACATGATCTTTCATTATCACATCAAATTCAGTAATCATTTCAATTAATCCTAAGAAATTTCCATTATTATATTGATTTTAATTTTCATTTGATCCTTGAAAAGCCAAACTATGTTTAGGAAGACATTCATAGCTACACATATTCTAACTAAAACTTGTCTCTAATGCTCTTTCTCTTTCAAAACTTTTTGTTGCAGGTCTTTATCAATTGTTTGATTCTTATCCAATTTTTCTCTTAATTCATTCCAAGTATTCATGTTATTCATATGCTCAAAACTATTATCATGTTCATTAAGTCTCTCACTAATATGTCTTCAATCTCTGAAGCCCTCATTCGCTAACAAACTTTTGTTATTCTCATATTTGAACTTACAACAAAAACAACATATTTTGTTAACATGTTTTGAGTAAACCAACCATTTTCTATCATTAGTCTCACAATTGCTCAATTTTCTATAATAATAAGCATATGGAAAATGCATAGAAGTTTCATCCTTAGGAAAAACAAAGATTCATTTCTCTTATAGGCCCTTTTTCAACTAAAAGGTCTCTTGCTTTGCTATCCAAATTATCTCAATTTTTAGGATCATAAAAATCTAAAGGGGGAATTAGTTCTTCTTCACCAACACCAAAATTTTCGTTATTAGATGAATTTGGCAAATCATTAGGCTCCCTTAAATCATTAATTCCATCATTCACAGGCTCACTCACATGATTTTCATTGTTCAAATTATCATTTCATTGATCTAAATTTTCATGAGAACCTACATTTTTAAGAACAAATTTATTGGTAGCCCTTGTTATGATTTTATTAACTCTTCTCGTTTTCTCTTTTTTATTTGTTCACTTCTAGATAAATGTGATCTTTAGACAACATTTTACAAAATAGAAATCAACTAGTCAATTAACAAACACAAACATAAAAAAAAAATAACAATAACACCTAAAAGTAGAAGCCAAAGTTGAAATATTCTCTCACATTGTCACAAGTTTGCTAATTCAAAAAGCCTAACACAGTAACACTGTAAACATGACAAAAATAATTTGATAAAAAATTAATTACAACAATTAGTCATGTTAATGAGGAAGAAATTATAAAAACAACTTTAAATTGTTGACTGACAATTAAACAATTTTAAAATAGATACAATCACATGTTTGGAACAAAAATACTAATTTTCAATCTAAACAAGAATTGTAATATATAGCAAACGACTTTCAGTTATGAACTTAAATTAAAGAAAACAACTGAAAACTTTATGCAAAATTAATGCTATGCTAGTAAACTTCCCACATATTTAGGTCTCCTCTTTCAATTTACCTAAGTAATACCTTCATTTCTCTTCATTTTGTCCTGCATATTTTATCTACTCTGAACCTTCATCTTCTACTTAATCATCAACTGGGTTACTTTTATTCACTTCTGTTTGTGTCAATGCTAACTTTTATAGAGGTCCTCAATCAAATTTTACAATTGAATATTCCATTGATCCTTTACCCGTTCACCTAAATTTCTGCAATAAACATTAGTTTTCATTTACTAACTTTTTTAAACAAATATAATTGAACTATTGATTATAAATAGGAGTAATATTAACAAAAGATAAGCTACAACCAAAGATTGTATGTGAAAAATTCTTACTCTATAAGATAATACCAAACCAACGGAATCAACTAAAAATTTTTCATGTGAAAAGTAGTATAAAAAATGTCATAAATTTAAAATTAAAATGAGAAATAAGGAAACATACCCAAAAATGTCATTTGACATTTGATCAAACACATAATTTACAACCAATAAATCAGTCTAGAACAAAATCAAATAAATATTTAAAAAATTCACCAATTCCCATCTATTCTTATAAAGACCCGTTTAATATTTTTTTCCACAAAATACTTTAACTCATGGGCCATATCAAATAAACATTTTTTAACAAATTTACTCCATATTCACAATATTAAAAAAAATTGAAGAAGGAGAAAAAAACAAAGAAAGTAATTAGGTCAAACCAAAATCAACCAAGAAAATAGAAACTAAGAAAATTGTTCACCTTTGTTGCTACAAATCACTATAAATAATGAAAAAATTATGAAGAAGTTGTAGTCACAGTGGCTGATAAAGGCATTTTCAACGAGAGTTGCGATGTTGAACGATTAACGAAGAAGTAAAAAGATATTTCATTGGTTTATTTTTAGAAGAGAAAGAAAATAAATTGAGTGAATGAAGAAGTGAAAAGAAGAGAGAAAAATGGTGAGAAGACAGAGAACATCAGAGCAGAACATTCTAGATTTGAGAAAAGAGAGAAGATGGTAAGGAAGATATTTGAACACACATAGCTTTTAAAAAGGTAGTTAAGACAACATATCATCTAAACTGGAAAGATATTTAAAAACTGTAAGATCTAGCATGACAAAATGAATGTGTAACAAAAATAAGTGAAAGAAAGAATTGAAGTTCTATAATAATTTTTTTTTGTGATAATACACCCCTGTTGAAATTAGGTCTTAAATTAGACTCAGTCAATTAAAATGAGAACCAACAATATAGAGAAATATGAAAAACCCAAATTAGGAGATTGTGGAAATCATAACATAAAATAAAAGAAAATTACTTCACTTAGCAAGTTTCTAGACAATTGTCAAGTAAATAAGAGAGAAATTACTACATTACCAGTGATTTAGAGTCTTTTCGGAATAAAAAATTAAAATAATATTAGGATTTTGTCTTTTCAGAAGAAAAAATTAAAATAATATTTAAATTTTGTATTTTTGTAACTGGCTAATACGATACTTGTGTACACAGGTAATACAACTGCCTACGAGTTAAAGAGATAACATGGGAGAGAGATGAAAGAAATGATATAATGAGTATTTAAGATTTAAAAAGAAATATTAATTGACTTATCAAAAAGAAACTGCAATTAACAAGTTTTAATTTGGAAATAGTGGAGTGCATTTATCAAAAAGGTGATACAATGAACAATTTTTGATTTAAAAATATTGAAGTACACTTATTAAAAGGGGTGTAATTAGAAAACTTTTACTTTTCTATTATATTACCATTTTGTCCCAATTTTTTTTTATCAAATATCATTAATGTAAAGTGTTCAATTTAGTAATTATGTTAGTAGTTTCTTTTTATATAGGTATATATTAGATTAGATTAGACTAGACTCATCAAATAACTGTGGCAGACCACTGTATACCATCGTCGAAGGTGAATTCTAGTAATGAGTTTTTTCTTTCCCTTCTTTCCTCCTTTCCTTTCCTCTCTCTCCTCGCAACTGGAAGAATTCAAACCTTAAACCACCGCTAACATCATTATGCCACGAAGAATAAGATAACACCACCTATTACCGCTATAATGAACCAATATCATAAACCCCTCACTACCACTTGAACCCAACAAATGGACCACATATCACTTCCCTCTATCTCCATGACAGGACATGCAAAAGGAAAAATCGAAGCCACAAAATCCAATCTAGCAAACAAAGAAATCAACCAAAATAAGAAGAAACCGAAGGTGGTTTGGGAGCGAATACAAGTGCACTAAAGATGCTCTTATTTGGGAGCATATGCAACAATGGCGTTGTAGTTTCAACGGTGACACTTTGATTTGAGAGTGAACACACGTAGCGTGCAACAACAATACTCTGATTTGGGAACAAACACGAGAGTGCAATGCTGTCATTCAAAACACAACATGACATAATTTCTTTTGATCTCTGCCGATGGAGCGGCGGGGTTGAGATAGAGAACCTTATCGAAAGTGGAGAGAACATAAGAGGTTAGGCGATATAGAGAAAAGGTACGAGAATTAGGATTTCAAAGAGAAATTGGAAAAAAAGAGAAAAAAAAAAAAAAAAAACCTAACTTTCCCTCTAAAAACTAAAATATCTAATGATGAAAAATAAATTTTCTACATTGGGAGACATGAAATCATGTCCCACCTTATCCCAATCCAACATTCAAATCTTAAAAATAGTTAACCCAACTTCAAGTTGATGTAACTCCTTAATTTTTTATTATAAAAGGAGCATGCAGAATCTTCTTCATTCACTAGAAATCTTTATTAGGAAAAAGAAAGAAGAACACGTGGGAGTGAGAAATCTAAAACCGTAGCAGTAACAGACACAATTGTGCGGTGGGAGACAGGTTGGACTGGACCCTGCTCCTAAATTGCAATGTCGTAAACTAGGGATTTCATCTTCAACGGCCTATCCAAAACCACTTACCACATCACTCACTGTCGCATCTCATCTCGTACACGTTTTCCTTGTTGCACATGTACATGGACTCACCCTTCTTGTTCTTGGTCAAGCAAAATTGTCCTAACTCCTAACAATTTATTTATTTATTAACCTAACCCACATCAAATTAATTATCAGTTCATTCAGTTTTTTATTATTGCTTGAAAACGTTAAAGCCATTTTGCCCTCTTTTTCAACGCAATTAATGCGTCACCAGAGAGTTCCAACCATTACCCCAGCGAAGAAACGCATGCTTTGTGACCTTGTGTGCTAACGTGATTAACTGGAAATTCTGATCAAATACCACGTTCCCGTTCACTTTGTTGTCACAAATCACAATATTCCATTTTTCTCCCTATACCAACCCCATATTCTCTCTGGTTTACAAAAATTACGGAACCTTCATATAACAAATGAGACTTTGACCATTTTTTTTAGAGGTTGTTGGCCATGATTTATTGTTACATATTATTACATGTATAAAAACTTCTAGAGGGAAAAATAGAATAGACTAAAAAAGAAGTTTCTATAAGGAAAACTCAATCTACTTTTTCAATTATATATATTTTTAATATTTTATTTTGTGCATGCCATTGATAACGGGTTTTGATCAATTTATTAATAGGTAATGTATTGTTTCTTTTAATTGTAAATTTTGAATAAGCTTTTATTTTTATTTATCTGTTATTTTAAAAGTTAAAAGAATTAATTATTAGTTGAACCCTTATTTTAGAAAGAGATAAGATTAATTATTAATTATTAATTATTAATTATTAATTAATTAAGAAAAGAGATTATTA
>PYAF01004871.1:233333-319362 GCA_007407185.1 Glycine tomentella
ATATATATATATATATATATATATATATATATATATATATATATATATATATATATACACACTAGGAGGAATTAAATTAAATCGGTATAATTTTGATAATTATTACATCATTTTTATAATTTATATAAAATGTGAAGATTGTTTGTATCAAATTTTGTCAAAATTAACCAATAATAAAAAAGTAATCAAATTATTCATATTTTAATATATTTTAAAATATTTATATTACATCGATATAAACAAAATGACAAATGATTTTTTATTAATGTAAAATTTTGAATATATGATTTTACTCCAACAATAAATTTTTTAAAAATATTATCTAATTAAAAATTATAAAATAATATAATAACCGTCAAAATTATACCAATATAATTTAATCCATCCTCTTTCTATATATTTTAATTTATTTTATGAAGAAAAGAGAATACTTAAATCTAGGTGCCAAAAAGAAAATATTTGAGTTATATCCGCAATCAATAATAGAATGTAGGATAAAACGTTGCTATAGCATGTTGACATGTCCTAAAATGATTGTTTCTTATATTTTACGTCTGTATAGATAGTAAATTTTAAGTAATTATAAAATTAATTTTTTGTTAAATTATTCTATTTAAAATATAATTTCTTTCAATCATTCATCAGATAAAAATAATATTTTTTATTAACAAATATTAATTATTAATAAATTTATCAATGAAAAGATTCTAACTCCACAATCTCTTTATTCTTTTTTTTGTATCAAGTCAATCATATATCTCAATATTTTTACTATAATTAACTAGTATATCAACACAAAAGATTAATTTTATATTTTACTTATTAAATTAATCACATTTTAAGGGATAATTCATATTATCTAAACACTGAACGTGCGTGTTTTTTTAAAAGATTTTTAGATTTTATTTATTTCCGAGTCAATTTTTACCTGATAAAAACGGTAGCCAAAATAAGACTAATTTAACGTAATCCAAAATATAGAAACTACGTGTAGAATATAATTTATACGTGTTGCATTGCATTTGCACATTTACATATTCGTCCTTGGTAGAGAGAGAGAAAGTTTCTGGACTTCTTTGAATTTGGTGAAAATGGTTTTCCTCTTCTTTCTTTCTTTTTCTTTTGTACGTTTCTCTTTGTTCTGTTCGTGCTCCTTGCCTATAAATTAACACCTCCTCCACTTCATTCTCCATTCATTCATTTCGTCTTCCCCTTCACCCCTTCTTCTTTTGCGTTCATTCTGTTTTCATAGGTATTCTTTTTTACTTTCTCTGTTTTCTGTTCTGTTTTTCCTCTCTTCCTTTGTTATTAGTTACTATTACTATTCATTTCTCGTTCCCTCATTACTTTGCCACGTCAGCTTCTGCTCTGCAACACTAAGATCTAGCACGGTCTCTGTGTTACAACCATTGGATCAGAGTCTGAGACATAATCCTGGGTTTCTAGTACTTCGTTTTCAATTCTATTTCTGTTTTGGGGTGCTGTCTTTGTTGAGTTTTTGGCTCATTTTCATTGGAATTACCATTCTGCACTTCATGCTTGGTTTCTGGGATGACCGTTCTGAACTTTTGTCGGATTGCCCTTTTTAATTAAATTAAGTTGAATATAAACAAATGAAAATGAAATAAAAATTTATTTTTTGTCTGCGGACTGGTCTTGAACTAAGAACTTTTTTGTTGGTTTCTCATTGTTATGTTATGGTTATGTTTTGGATGCATGCTGTTACTGGGGTTTAAGAGTTTTTTGATCCTGCAATGATCAATTTAAAATTTTTAAATTAAAGTTCAAACATTTAGGATCTTAGTTCAATTAAGGTACAGGATCTGGGATTAATATTTTTTTTTTGGACCTGTGGTTGGTGAGAGAGGGTACTGACTGGTAGGTCTTGGAATCGAATACAGTGTTCTAGAAAGAAAAGAAAAGAAATAATAATTCCACATTGTTTTGGTTTTGATTTTTGACTTTTGGTGACTAATCCTTATCCTTTTTTATGGTGGCTTGTTGCATTCAATTCTAATCAGTTTCTTCTTATGCTTCTTTTCTTGTTGCAGTGAGGATCTTCTGAAGAAATGGCAAATCACCCTTTGACACACTCTCACTCTTTCCGCGAGAGGTTTGATGAAACTCTCACTGGTCACAGGAATGAAATTTTGGCCCTTTTGTCAAGGTACCTCATAAAAAAAGGAAAAAAAAAAAAAACAACTTTTCCCCCTTTATTATTAATAATAATTAACTTTGTTTCAATGATGTAAAATAACACTAACAATCTTGTTGTAATAACAAAAGGCTTGAAGCCAAGGGCAAGGGAATCCTGCAACATCACCAGGTGGTTGCAGAGTTTGAAGAAATCCCTGAGGAAAGCAGAAAGAAACTCCAAGATGGTGTCTTTGGAGAAGTTTTGAGATCTACGCAGGTTACTTTTTTGTTTTCTTTTGTTTCTACTTTATGTGTTGTGTTGTTATATTCAATACATGTTTTGTGTGTTTTTGTTATAAGTGTTAGACTTTTAGTGTTTCATTTTGTTGTGTTTTTTGTTCTGTGTAGGAAGCCATAGTGCTGCCACCATTTGTGGCTCTGGCTGTTCGACCAAGGCCTGGTGTTTGGGAGTATCTGCGTGTGAATGTGCACTTGCTTGTTGTTGATGAGCTGCGTCCTGCTGAGTATCTGCGTTTCAAGGAGGAGCTTGTTGAGGGAAGGTAAGGTTCTTCAGAGTTTCCACCTCAGCGTTTTTTTTTCTTTTTTTTTCTTTTTTTTTTTGTCTTCACTCTTCACTATGTTTTGCATGTCAAGACAATTATTTAACACGTTTTTTTTTTCTGACACTTGATGATGCAGTTCTAATGGCAACTTTGTGCTTGAGTTGGACTTTGAACCGTTTAATGCATCCTTCCCTCGCCCAACTCTGAACAAGTCCATTGGAAATGGTGTCGAGTTCCTCAACCGCCACCTTTCGGCCAAGCTCTTCCATGACAAGGAGAGCATGCAGCCACTGCTTGAATTCCTCAGGCTTCACAGTTATAAGGGAAAGGTATATACTTTTTTATTGTCCTTTTTGAAGTGTATGCTTGGGATTATCAACTGTCCAAATTAGTATCTATAGACATTGTGTACTACATGAATTTAATCCACATGGTACTAGTACTACCACCCATATTTATTGACAATTAGTAATTATTGCTTTAGAAGGCACATTCTTCATTGTTTCATGACTTGAATATCCAGTGGTGTTTCTGTGGACCGCGTGCAAATCTAAGAAATCTGTATCTTTTCTATATAAAAGATGATATGCAATGATCATTCCTTTGCAATTTTGTTTTGACAAGTTTGCTTTATTTGTAATGAATATCTGTTTGTTTGTTGCAGACCATGATGTTGAATGACAAAGTTCAAAGCCTGGATTCTCTCCAGCATGTTTTGAGAAAAGCAGAAGAATATCTGACTTCAGTTGCTCCTGAAACACCCTACTCGGAATTCGAAAACAAATTCAGGGAGATTGGTTTGGAGAGGGGGTGGGGTGACATCACCGAGCGTGTCCTCGAGATGATCCAGCTTCTCTTGGACCTTCTCGAGGCGCCCGACCCTTGCACCCTCGAGACATTCCTTGGAAGAGTCCCTATGGTCTTCAATGTTGTTATCCTTTCTCCCCATGGTTACTTTGCCCAAGATAACGTCTTGGGGTACCCTGACACTGGTGGACAGGTTAGTTGAGATGAGCTGAGATACCATTTCTAGTAATTTTCACACTATTTTTGGTACCTATCAAGGTTGAGTGACATGGTTAAAATTGTTGATTCTATAATCCAGGTTGTTTACATCTTGGATCAAGTTCGTGCCTTGGAGAATGAGATGCTCAACCGCATCAAGAAACAAGGCCTTGATATCACCCCTCGTATTCTCATTGTATGTCCTAGTGTAGTTCTTAAGACACAGCTTATTTATGTAATATAACTTATGGATATTTCGCTAACTTTTGAGCCTGTGATTTCTGTTAAATACAGATTACTCGTCTTCTGCCTGATGCAGTAGGAACTACCTGTGGCCAACGTCTAGAGAGGGTATATGATACTGAATATTGTGACATTCTCCGAGTTCCTTTCAGAACCGAAAAGGGAATTGTTCGCAAATGGATCTCAAGATTCGAAGTCTGGCCATACCTAGAGACTTACACTGAGGTGAATTTTAACTTTTACTCAGAACTGTGACAAGGTTCAAGCATTTTGATATTTTCACTTTGAATCAATTTCCAATCTAACTATATTTTCTTGTCAATATTAGGATGTTGCCGTTGAACTTGCCAAGGAGTTGCAAGCCAAGCCAGATCTGATCGTTGGAAACTACAGTGATGGAAACATTGTTGCCTCTTTGTTAGCACATAAGTTAGGAGTAACTCAGGTTTGTATATATAGACACCTACTTTCTAATTTAATGTTGTCATAACGTTTTTTCTACACTATAGTCTGGAATCTGATTAAGCTTCTTCTCTTAATTTAATGACAAAAATGCAGTGTACCATTGCTCATGCTCTAGAAAAGACCAAGTACCCTGAGTCTGACATTTACTGGAAAAAATTTGAAGAGAAATATCACTTCTCATGCCAATTTACTGCTGATCTTTTTGCAATGAACCACACAGACTTTATCATCACCAGCACCTTCCAAGAGATTGCTGGAAGGTGAGCTATGTTTTCCCTTTTATTCACTGTTTAAAATGCACTATTCTATTTAATTGATATTCTTACTAAAACTAATTCTTGCATCTGTTATTTCTTCTTACAGCAAGGACACTGTTGGACAGTATGAGAGTCACACTGCCTTCACCCTTCCAGGACTTTACCGTGTTGTTCACGGTATTGATCCCTTTGATCCAAAGTTCAACATTGTCTCTCCCGGTGCCGACATGAGCATATACTTCCCATACACTGAAACCGAGCGTAGGTTAACAGAGTTCCACCCTGACATTGAAGAGCTTCTTTACAGCTCAGTGGAGAATGAGGAACACATGTAAGTTTCTCAACCTTGTTTCTTCAACCCCTCACAATAATGTTGTCAGAGAGAACATTTGCTCAAATACACAAACTGTAGTTAGGGAAATGAAAATTTTCTGTTAAAACAACTTGAATAAATAGTGTATGCACATTTAGTAAAAGGTTTTTTACACTATAATCCAATTATATCTTAAAAGTCATATTTATCGTAAATTCTGATTGATTGACGATGTAAATACTTTCTATACTAACGGTGCATAGAAATTGAACTCTTTCTCTTTACCATCTCTTGATTGGATTGAAAGTGCAGCTGTTTAATGTAATGTCATTGTAACAGATGTGTATTGAAGGACCGCAACAAGCCGATCATCTTCACCATGGCAAGACTTGACCGTGTGAAGAACATCACGGGACTTGTCGAGTGGTATGGCAAGAATGCGCGCCTCCGCGAGTTGGTAAACCTCGTGGTGGTGGCCGGAGACAGGAGGAAGGAGTCCAAGGACTTGGAAGAGAAGGCCGAGATGAAGAAGATGTATGGCCTCATCGAGACCTACAAGTTGAACGGCCAATTCAGATGGATCTCCTCTCAGATGAACCGTGTGAGGAACGGAGAGCTCTACCGTGTCATCTGTGACACAAGGGGTGCCTTTGTGCAGCCTGCAGTTTATGAGGCCTTTGGGTTGACTGTGGTTGAGGCCATGACTTGTGGGTTGCCAACATTTGCCACATGTAATGGTGGTCCTGCTGAGATCATTGTGCATGGAAAATCTGGTTACCACATTGACCCTTACCATGGTGACCGCGCTGCTGAGATCCTTGTTGAGTTCTTTGAAAAGAGCAAGGCTGACCCATCTCACTGGGACAAAATCTCCCAGGGAGGACTCAAGCGTATTCATGAGAAGTATGCACATTACACTAAACAATACTCACATCCTGTCACCAAAATTTTAGTAAAATATGTTTCCAGACATTTTTGGTAAAACTTGATTTCAGTCCCGGATTTCACATTTGATCAATTTGATCTCTGAATTTTGAATTTTGTCCTTCTTTACGGTAAAAACTGTTTGTAAAGAGAGACGAAAACAACTGCTTTTCTAAAGTTCGGCAACTAAATTGATCAAAATTAAAATATAGAAACTAATACTATCAATTTTTTACAAAAAAATACATAAGTTAAAAACATATTTTACCTCCAAAATTTTTACTATAGCATCATTACAAAATATATGTTAGTTTGAGTATTGTATAATTGAGGTTTCTCTTTTTAATCTTTGGTCCACAGGTACACATGGCAAATTTACTCTGACAGGCTCTTGACACTCACTGGTGTGTATGGCTTCTGGAAGCATGTGACCAATCTTGAACGCCGTGAGAGCAAACGTTATCTTGAGATGTTCTATGCTCTCAAGTACCGCAAATTGGTATATTTCTTTCATTGCACTGTTCAATGGTTTCATTTATGAAATAAATTTGATGTTTTGCGCTACTTAAAATAGGATGCAGTACACTCTTTTTTCTCAAAGAAATGCATGGTTTTTGTTATCAATTGTTGTTTTTTTTGTTAAATTCGTTTTGGTAGAGCTAATTTGCTAAATGTGCTATATAGAACAAAAGAGTAAATTCCTGAACAAAATTTAGTTATCAAGTGTTTTAGTATTATCCTTCAATTGAAATTGGACTTTTCTTTCTGTATCATGCAATAAAACTTAATTTGGATGAATGGAAAGAAAATGAGGAAGGAAGAAATTGAAATTTGAACGGGAAAGAAAATTTTAATTTTTAAAAAAGTCAAAATTTCTCTTTACTTTCTTTTCAACTAAGTTTCAACTTTCCCAATTTTTCCTTCCAATTGTTTTACTCTCCCTTTATCAAAACATATATTGTCACCTATTATAGTCATAAAATTGGAATTTTAATCAGAGAATAATACCAAAAATATTACTGCAACTTTTTCTCAATTTTCTTACCCCTTTCTTTCCTTTAAATGTCAACTTACTAATGTATTATTCATTCTTGTGACCTCAGGCTGAGTCTGTGCCCCTTGCTATTGAAGAGTAAATCATGTTTGAAGAGAACATCAATGGAGAAACCGGCTTTTGGTCGTTTGGAGTCTTATGGAGCTTTCATAAATAAAGCCATTGATTTTGATTGTGATCAGTTTTTGGATTTAAAGAGTCTAAAAAAAGTGTCGTTGATTTTTGATATTTTGCGTAGGTTTTGTGTAAAACAAAAAACAAAAAAAAAATAGTTTTTTTTATTCTTTTCTTTTTTGTTGTTGTAATATTGAGTTGATTGGAAATCTTTAAATTCGGGTGTTCCACCCCATCAATTAAATTTAAAGATATGCCTTCTTCAGTTCAATTTCGGTGTTTATTGGTACACATTTACCCTCCAACTTTATCAATTGTAGATCCTTTTATATCTTTATCTATTTGAGCATAAGAAGAAAAAAAATCTATTCGAGCAATGCTATATAAAAATGGGCTTGGATTAGTAAAATTCTCTAGTGACAATGGAAAAAGGGTTGTTGCTTTCTGTTTCCCAAATACTCCTTCCTACACCTTTTCCGAATAGTTTTTACTTTCTATATTGGTCAATTCGGAAGCTAACTTTTTTTTTTTTTTTTTTACTGTGAATATTCATTTTGGTTCTGGAAAGTATAAAGCAAGAATAAATTGATTTATAAAAGATGAAAAATTTAAACTTAATTCTCGAATGTGTAAAAATTATAACAAATTGGTCTTACAGTCAAATGTGAGACTATTTTGTAATTAAATTATAATTTTTAAGAATTAATATGATAATAAATTATAATTTTTTAAGATCAATATAACATTAAGTTATAAAGTTCATGTATCAATTTGTGATTAAATTAATTTGTTGCATTTTTTACACATTCTAAAATTAAATTTAACTTTTTTATCTTTTAAAGATTAATTTATTACCGTCTCACAGTTTCAGACCAAAATGGATATTTATCCATTTGTTTTATAAATGTATAATTAATTGAGAATGTAATTTTTCATTCTAGATTAGCCCTGAAAGTCAAAAAGAGTGCAAGAAGCAATTTTTTGGTGTAGTAAACAATAGCCTTGTAAATGAAGTCATTTTAAGCTAGATTTTATGTGTTGGGCCATATATGTTAACACGTCTTGTGATTGTGAGATTGAGAGTAATTTGGGCCATTGAGACTTTATTTTGTTCTCGGGTATATGAACCTTTTAAAAGTGCCTTGTACAACCTTATTCTGATGGAAACAGAGCCAGCTAGGTCTAACTATTCTTGGTACTTCTTTCTCACTTCGATCAAATAATGCTGCTGTGAAATTGCTACTTCTCCTTTTTGCTAGCTTCATTCTTAAAAACACATACAGTGGGAGAAGTATCTTCTTGCGACTATTTGTTTTGTTTTAGCAAATTGGGTCTATCTATAGGAAATGCCAAACGAATAATTTTCTAACAAAAAATAGTTTATGAAACCGATAAAGTTTTTAATAAAATCAAAACTACATACTTCTTTGGCGGTGATTCTTGTGAATAAGTGAAAATAACTCGTGCTACAGCTAGCCTTCCAAGTTCCAATACTTGGCTTATTTGAGGCCCTTAACTGTGATGTCCAACTATTAGCAGAATAGAAGTGGGCCCATGTGAGTATTAGTTCCTTAGTCTTTTTTGCCATCCATTTATGAAAGGATGTAAAAAGCAAAACCGTTTCATTATTCTGTTTTAATTTGTTGTAGTGCTTGTGAAGCCAAGTATGTAGTTGCTTGTACACGGTGTTTGTTTTTTTACACCATTTCAACTTCTAATACACTCAGAATTAAATAGTGTAATTCCAAAATATCCTTTATTAAAAGCTCAAGAACTTTACGAATTGCTCAATCCGTATGGATCATACGGAATTCGTAAATTATAATATATTTTATAAAATAATTTAAAATAATGGCGTATGCAGGTGTTCGAGACTTTCGTGTTAGTAATACAACACTCCAACCAACTGAGCTAATAGGCCAATTATGTTAAAAAATAATTAATGTCGTTACATATAACACTAAATTTGTTAATGTATATTTAATACACATATAAGTTTACATAATAAATTTTGTAACAATTAATTTTGATTTAATAATTAATATATTTTTTACGCTAAATTTTTTATTAAACCCGTAAATTTTTATTTAAAATTATGACTTTATTTAAATCTATGATTTTTATATGTAAAATAATACTTTAATTATTAGATCAAAATTAATTGCTACAAAATTTATTATGTAAACTTATATGTGTATTAAATATACATTAAAAAATTTAATGTTATATGTAGCGATATTAATTATTTTTTAACATAATTGGCTTATTAACTTAGTTGGTTGGAGTGTTATGTTAATAATGTGTAAAAATCATAGGGAGTATTTTTGAAATTGCACTATTTAGTTTTGGGTGTATTAGAAGTTGGAATGGTGTTGGAAACAAACACTCTTGTGCAGTTGTGGGGTGTACAATGTTACTTATCTTTAGTCTCATGAGTAGAAAGACAACAAAAACAAAAAAGCTGCAAACAACAACCAATTTGGTTCTGGTAGCTCTTTTGGCAGTCTTTTGTTGAGATTGAATATAAAGAGCAAGCAACTAAATCTATGAACATATAGAGGCCCGTTACTCATGCCCAAAAAACAATAGGTAGCAATGACATTTCTTCTTACAAATCTTCGTAATTAGTTTAAAAAAAGTAGTATTAAATAAAGAATAGATAAATTTAGGCTTAAATATGAATTCTTCCCTTGTAACACTGATTTTTGCTAATGGTGTGATTAAGTGTTTTAATCAAATGTAATAAGTTAATCATGTATTTATTAGTTGTGGTAGGTCTTCATAGTTGAGCTTCCTACTGAAATACGTATGGGTTTAGGAAAAGGATCTCCACCCGAGTATTCGTGATAACCCGCTACTAGTTCTTCTTCCGCTTCTGGTAAATCAAAAGGTAATCTATCACATTCTGCTAGGGAAGAGATTAGAAAAACAATGAAACCCATAGGTTGACGCCACAAATTCCATCCGAAAAACCATATTTTGATTGTGCATCAACTATATACATGTATAGATTGGGCCTAGTGAGAGGGAAAGCCTAAAATCCCTAAAACTCTCCCTTCCGTAAGTCTCTATTAAAAAATTGAATCAACACTAGCCACCCTCTCTCATTTCTTCTTCCTCAAAACTTATTAAGGTGAAGTAGAACCCCACACTTATTACATACTTTCCTACACAGTAGAGCTTGGAGGGAATCCATTGCATCGGTGAGCTTCTCTACTTTCCTTATTCCCTCTCCTTCCTACATCCTCCTATACTCGAATTGAACCATGATGGAGTTCAATTAAAGTTTTAGTGGAGTTGGCTTTGGTTTGTGTTTCTCTTTGGGTTTTATTGTGCGGTAATAATGTAGTGGTGGAAAAAAAATTATCCTTTATACCTAAAGTTTTCTTCTTTCTCATCCTCAAGCCAAACTTGAAATCGCCTGATTAGAAGGGAAGCTCTACCATATATTCTATTATTTTTGTGGTATTACCATATATTTTTATCTCTTTTTTGATATTAATTTGATTTTAGATGTTTGTGAATGATGGGTAGATATAAACATGAACTCTTGACTAATTTAAGTTTTAGATCTTTTGAAGGTTTGTATTTTTATTGATAATGTGTGATTAAGGAGTTTATTGGGGTGATTAATTTGTGAGGAATGAAATAGAAGTGATGAGTAATTGTTTGGTATGCTTTGGAGGCCATGGCTGGCCATTAGAAGTTTGGATTTGTGATATTCACGAGTTACGTATTACTGGCCCACACTAAGCACACGAATGTTGAAGGAGCCACACTAAGCATTATGAATGTGTATTTTTTTTCCCTGAGGTATGTGTGTGTTTGAGAGAGAATGAATGGTGTATGTGCGAGTGAGAGAACTTGGACTGCTTGTGCAGTGTGTGAATGACCTTATAGTGTAGAACAAGAAAAAAATGGAGAAAGTTTGAGAGGATGCATGATATTTAATTTCATTTTCAAGTATTGTCGACTGATGAGTTAGCTCTATGAGTTCTAATATAAATCTTAAAGTCTAAGTTAGTATGTACGATATTTGAGCCAACAAAAACTATTGTTAAATGATACGTTATATTACTGATTGATTTTTCTTGTTATTTAAGATTTTTATTTTAAATTAGATTTATACATTATATTTAACACTTAGATATGTGCTTATTATATGTCAATTTTTTAGTCCATGTATTTTTTTTTATTCCTATAAATTCTTTTTTTTTCTTTCATTTAGTCCTTTTATTTGTTTTTTCTTTCATTTTTAGGCCCTTTAATGTCATGATAATGTGATGCTGTTGTGGCATTGATGATGTAATAGTATGTTAATATGGCACAGGATGACATAAATTAACTTTTTTTTTTGTCACATTCTAAATTATGGTGGTGTCTTTCTTTCTAATGTTTTTGTGATGAATCTTGACAACAAGGACCAAAAGTGAAATGTTTAAAAAGGTTAGAGACTAAAATTAATAAAAAAAAGAACTTACAAAGACTTCAAATGAAAAAGCACTAAATACATTTTTTTTAATTTCCATTTTTTTCTTATTTTTATTTCTTTTAAATATATTTTATTATCTACATTTTATTTTTTCCTTCCTATTTTTTCTCATTTATTATAAAAAATAAATAATGTATAAGAATTTTAGGGGAAGAGAAAACATATCCTTTTGGAACTGATCAATACCTCTTAAGATTTAGCTTGTCTAAGTGAGTAAGTGTAAAATAATTAATTTTAATGATTAATAATAATAATTAATATTTAATACATTTATAATATACATATACATGCACGTGAAGAGGGATCAAGTTATTACAAGAGTAACTCTAAAATTTTCATAATTCGTTTTCTTGAATCGGTTGATTCTAAACATAATTAATATTTAATAGTTTGATTCTAAGAAAATGAATGATAATGATGAAGAGCAAAAACAAACCAGGTGTAAGCCTGATGCATAAAAAATAATACTCGTACAAGGACAAATGTATACTACACAGTAATAACAGTGGACTAAAAGTTTGGATATTGAATCCTAAGGATCAGTTGTGTTATCAATTAGTCAAAATTATTAAACTAAACGGTTGGATTAATCAAAAGAGAAACTGAAGTATTTTTGTGGTTTTGGTTTTAAAAGAAAACAAGTAAATATATGCAAGAGATATTTGAATGTAATTAAAAGAAATCGGGGATTATGATTCACTAGTACCAATTTTCCACAATCCAAGTTCAGATCCTATGAAATTTCTTTCACAGTTAATTACTGATTTCCAAAATCAACTAAAGTTTATGATCAAGGTCAGAATATTCTCTGTCTTAAAGTAATACTCCAATGATCAGGGTATATTAATTTAAGTCAAAGGGTATAAGCAATTGTAGCGATGATTAATTAAAGACTAATTAATCTATCAGAGATTACCCAAAAGGTTTGATCATACAATTTGGTGTTAAATATTCTCTACCTAGGATCACCCAACATATCCAGATGATCACCTCAGTACATTTGATTAAGAATAGGATTTAAACAATAAGACTAAATAAGATAATTAATTAACATAAAACATTGAGGAATTCTATTAAAAACAGAGAAATGAGTACAATTGGATAGTTACATCATAACCTCCAAACTAGGATGATTTGATGCTCATGGTCAAAGCAAAACTAGAAATCCTATATGAAATAGACATAGACATAGACATACTAATAAGGTAGGAATGATGATCACAATCCATCCTCACGATGTTTCCCACACTTCACAGCCTTAAAAAACCTCAAGGTTCACTCCAAATTCATAAAAGATAAAGTTGATAAAAAGATCCTTTTTTTACGAAGTTCAGAGCCCTATTTATAGCTTTTTAAAAGATATTAGTCTGAAAAGGTGCACTACGATTGTGGTAAAATCGATCATGTTCGTTGTAACACCCCGATCGAATCACACCTGAATGAGAAGGATTCAGAGGCTGTACAGGTATGAGACTATGTAGATGAGGATGACTTAAAGGAATTAATTGATACTACTTATACTAACAAGATGTATTTACTTTTTAGTAACCTATCACTTAAGAACTCCACGTTAAGTATGTTTGCTTTGGAGTAGTATGGGATGGGTGACCTTTTGGGATGTTTTTCGGAAAGCGTGTAAGTGAGGATAAAACACGCTGAAAAGTCTCGTGTTGGTTTGTGGGGACAGTCATTAATCCTGAAAGTAGGAGAAACAGATTGTCAAGGTATTGGAAAAGGCTACCTATAAAGGATTTTGAATGGTGGAAGGTTCTGACCAACAAGAATGTTGAGTGAAGTACAATCGTGTGAAGTATTGCAGAGTGTAAGCCATCGAGAAGTCAACAATTAGGGATGTTACAAATGGTATTAGAGTAGACCTCTCTCCAGTACGTTGTGGTTCGAGGACGAACTAGGCGAAAATTGGTGGGCATGTAACACTCTGATCGAATCACACCAGAATGAGAGGGATCAAGAGGCTGTGCAAGTATGAGACTGTGCAGTTGAAGATGACTTAAAGGTATTAATTGGTACAATCTATACCAACAAGATGCATATACTTTTCAGTAGCCTATCACTTTAAACTCCAACACTAAGCATGCTTAACTTGAAGTAGTTATGAGATATGTGACCTTCTGGGAAGTTTCCCAAAAAGAGTGTGAGTGAGGACAAAACACATTGAAAAGGCTCATGTTGGTTTATGGGGATAGTCATTGATTCTGGAAACAGGAGAAATACATTGTCGAGATCTTGAAAAGGGCTAGCTATAGAGGATTTTGATAGGTGGATGGTTATGACCAACAAGAATGTTGAGTGAAGTGCCACCATGTGAAGTGCTGTAGGCTGCGAGTCATTGAGAAGTCAAAAATTTAGGATGTTATAGCCGTGATTGAAAAATAATGATGTTGAAGCTCTAGGACATTATGGATTAACTATGACCCTCATGGTTTATCAAGACCATGGTGGAATTTACCACGACCGTTGTCGGATGGTAGGCGTTATTTTGGAGGGCAGGTATGCTTTTATCAAGGTTGTGCTACTTACCACGATTGTGGTAAATCTACCACATATGTTATTAATTGCAGAACCTTCATATTTTCATAACATCATGTTTCAACTCTTTTACTTAATTGAGCGACTATACTCCTGTAATACAAAACTAGTTGTCTAAACATGAGTTATACCAAGAAAATGCATGTAAAATGACTCAAAAACTCACACAAAATATTACTCAAAGAGTGATTTATCAAAGCCCACAGGTAGCCATCCCCCAAAAACATTTAGTCACCTTCATATGTTCAATTAGAAAAACGAATTCTTCGACTAATGCCAAATAGTTGGCATGAGGCAAAACCAAATTAAAGTAATGAATTTTATGAAATAACAATGTAATCCTTTCTATGACTCACACAATGAGATAAACTTGAATCATTATTGAAATTTTTCTTATCACTTGAATGTTTCTTTTTTGTTACCTCAAACATTTTTCTTTCTAGTTCTTTCCATGAAGAAGAATATTTTTTAAAAAAAAGTTTTCATAAAAATAGTTTTATTTTATATAGTTTAGTTTAGTTCAATTTTAAATAATTCATTTTAATTCAATTTATTTAAACACCCTACAAGTGTATATTTTTGTTAAGGCTAACTAAAGTAAAAGTCATAGAATCTGTTTGGATGTAAGCTTTTCTAGAAACACTTCTAGAAGAAGAAATTAAGAAGAAAAAAATGAAATGAGCTTCTCCATAAGCTAAATTGAGTTTCCATTAGCTCATTTGTAGATGTCATCTCATCTTTTAGAGAAGCTATATTTGTATGCTTATAAAAATTAGCTAATGGAGAGTCTATTTTTGCTTATGAAAAAACTCATATCATTTTTTTCTTCTTATTTTCTTCTTTTAGAAGTGTTTCTAAAGAAGCTCACCCAAATAGGCCCATAATTCAGTTGAAGACATGGTGTCTCTAGTTTAATAAAAAGAACTCACAAACTAATTTTGAATTCATGTCATGTGAATTTGTTTTTTTGTTGATGAAAGTTATTGTGAAAAATTATCTTTTTGAGAGTCCATTCTCTTAATTCTTGGAATGAATTCCAAGATCAACAAATATCAACTATTATTTTTCTTATTTATAATTTATTTTTATTGCTTTTATCTACAACTAAAATTATGCATTTTACTTTCTTAAATAAATTCTTCACTTGAGACTTTAACTAATACAATTCCATCATAAAATTTTATTTTAAGAAAATTGCATCATAAAAGTTGAAGCTTTTAACATGGGTGAAATGACAATATTAATTTATTGAGAAAATTATTTAGTAGTTTTGTACCATATATCACATATCTATAGAATTAGGTCCAAATAGAAGCTTTTAGTTTGATTATAAGAAAGAACCCTAATCCCCAATATATATAACCCTCTCTTAGATTTTACACTCTGCTACACCTCATTTTCTCGCTTTGAAACCCTAACACTCCTCTTTCTCTTCGATCATCACCGCTTCACAATGTTGCCGAAGTACGAACCCTCCCAGGTCGTCGACATCTTCATCTGTGTTATCGGCGGCGAGGTTGGCGCGATGAGTTCCCTCACAGTGCGGCAGTGGTGACGATGACTTGCAATGTGACAGTGGTCGAGTCAAGCGTGAAGATGAAGAGCAGGCAAGAGACTTGAGCGTGAAGACGAACCACTGAGGTTTTAGAGTTGATTCAAAAGGACGTCGTTCTCGAGCGTGGTAATATATTTTTTTAAACTTGCACAACCCAGTGTGGGTTTTAAAAACCGACCAAGTCGTCGGGTTTCCTCAAAATCGACTGGGTTTGGCCGAGTCATCCAAGGCAATATGCATGAATGATCCAATAACAAAATCGACTTGATTATGCCACCGGATCCCAGTTAAATCGATCCGACCGACCAAGTCATACTGAGTTTTACAACACTGATCTCTGGCCGCCAACACAAGTTTTTCTTTTCTTTTTTCTCCCAAAAAAGATTAGCACATTTCTCCCTTATTCTATGGTGCTTTTATTCAGTGAGTGATTTTTGGCTTGTACTCAAGTATTCTCTAATTGGGATAAGGAGTGAATTTCTCTTAAGATATTTTTTCATTCTTACAAATTTAAGCATCAAACCCTAGATCGTATGTACTTGAGGCACATAATTATTTACTAATCATATTACACCATCTTAATTGCTATGAGTGATAAATGATAATGCAAGGGTTGCTTGCTCGTGCAAGAAAATCAGTCAAAAGGGCAGCACGTGAATTTAGTTAGGGAGAAGAAGCTAGCTGTCTATGCTGCTCCCTGTTAGTGGAATTGTAAGTTGGATCCATGCAGTATTTGTATGATGGAACAGCAGCAGAGGGCCCCTATGCAGGAGACAGTGGACAAAATTTCAAAAAAAAGAAAATGACAAAACTTCTTTTTTCTTGAGAGTTTGCTTCAAAATATAATACTATTGTATTTCTGATAATCATATTTTTATGACTAATAATAGGCTAAATGGTCAATTAAGCGGTGATAGTTTAGTAGGCGAAACAACAAAAAATCTGATTTAATTACTGAGTGTGTGTAAAAAATATAATAATTATATTCTATTGTATAACTTAATATCAAACTAATCTTTAAAAATTATAATTTAATATTAAATGGATCATTCAATATTATAAATTAATAACAAAATAATTCATCACATTTTTGCATGTTCAAAAATTAAACAGAATTTTTATTCTTTGAGAGACTAAATATTGTCTTTCTTTACACTTTTAAGGACAAAAATGATTATTTATTTCTTAAAAATATTATTCCCATCAACATGTTTAGTTTAACATTTAATAATTTCAGAAAAATAAAATTTATTTAATTCAAAAATTTTAAAAATAAAAGTACAAAAAAGAAAGTGAAAGAATGAAGTAGGGATAGATGGTTGTGAGTGTGTATTTTTTTTTTGACAGAAGATGGTTGTGTTAGGAAGTAACTTTCATTGCCATGATAAATGTAAGATACCCACGTTTTACCTTGAAAATAAAAAATAAAACAAATGTAAATGTTCTGTATTCCTAGAATAAATATTACTTGAGAATTTTCTTACAAAATTTGCATGAAACATAGGAATGTTATATTTGTAAAAAAAAATAAAAATAGAAATGTTATATTTCCATGTTCAATAGGAATAATTTGTGATCCTGTAAAACAAACACAACCTTGTTTTTATCTTTTTTTTTTTAAAGTAATCTTACTTCTATTTTTTAAAGTTATTTTTGGTTGTTTTTATCATTGAAACAATATCATAAATATTTGATAGGTTTATCATAATTACTTGAGTTATAAAATGAAAGCAAGAAATTTTTTATTACGTAAACTTAAGAAAGTGACGTTTTTCATTCATTTATGTATTTAATTTAATTTAGACAAAATTCAACATTGACAAAAGCATCTCTTTACTTGACGTAATTTTCAATTAGTAAAAACAAGTAAAAGGGAAAAAAATTTACAAAAATATTCAAAATCTGTAATTTAGGCAACCTTAAAGTTAGAGATGTAAATGAGCCAAACTATTTGTGAATTACTTGAACTTGTTTAGTTAATACTCGACCAAACTCGTTTAATTATTTAATTAAATAAATAAACTAAAATTTAAGAATATATATATATATATTATAGAAAATTAAAATTATAAAGATTCTAAAATATTAGACCACAAGTTTAGCACATATTTTTATTTGTAGATTATTATATATATTAGAATATTTTATTAAATACTAAATCGAAAGAGTTAGAAAGTAATTTTTAGAATTTTTATGCAAATTAAAAAAAATAATTAAGTTTTAAATGAGTTAACCAAGTGAATATCAAACTTTAATTTTTATCAAGCAAGTCAAATGTAAACTTTTAATTAATCTCATTTAAATAAATGAATTAAACCTAAATCATCTATATCTTTTTACAAATCAAACTTAAATTTCTAATATTCAACTGAACTCATTTACACCTAGTTGAAGTCAACATTTGCATACTATGTAACCCAACACAAACACACTTGTCAACTCAAGTCATAAAAAAGAAAACTGACAACTTATGAGTAAACCAATCATGTAATTTAGGCAACTAGGTCAGAAACAGAATTGTCATGAAAAAACCAACAATTCAAGGTCTAGTTGAAAAGTTAGGCAACTCGAGGCAAAATAATAATTTAAAAAAAAAACCATAATCTGATCGCCAAACAACAAAGAATTAGGTGTAACAATACCTAGAAAGAACCTGGATTTCATAATACTGGGCATCATAATACTTAAAAAAAAAAAAGGCTTGGACTTCATAATAACCGAAAGGAAAACTAGGAATCTCAATATTTAGAAAGAAACCTTTTCACAAGACCTGAAAAGAAGATTAGGCATCGCAATACCTAAAATTTCTTGGCCTTCTCTACCACAAAAAAAAAATTAGGTGTCAAAATACCTAGGAAAAGAGATTTCTTAATATCTAGTAGGAGTAACCTAGGCTTTTCAATACCAAAAAAACCAGGCTTCACAATATCTAGGAAGGCACTAGAGTCAAAACATGTTGGGAGAAATTTATGTGGAAAACTATTAATAAAAAAAGAAGGTTTAGTATTCATTAGTTTTGTTTAAAGAAAACTTTCATAAATTCCATTTCATTGTAAATCAATATGATCACTTCAAATTTCATTCGAATTCCATGAAAAGATTGAGATGGAACTACATCTCCAAGATATTTTCGAAAGTATTCACCATTTACTAATGATACTTTCGTATTTGTTCAAGAAAGATATTGTACATCAAACAAAACTCCAAGCATGTAAGTATCAAGATTTTTGACCCCCTTAATGTGAGATATAATAACTTGAACCTCTAATTAACAGCCCAACATTTTCTCCCTACCCCATGCATCAAAAAAAGAATAAGACAAAAAAAATTCTGATTTCTGAATAACAACGACTTCTTTCCAAACTATTGTTATAACTTCCTTCAAATTTTCAACGAGTAACCAAAACATTTGTTTCGTCAAGAAGCTATATAACAAGTATCTTCTTATTTAAGGGAAAGGAATTATTTTTCATGATTTTTTCATATCTTTGGAGCATTGGACTAAGAACACAAAAAGAAAAGAAAATGTTTCATCTCAAAATTAAATTTTAAGAAAATGGAAGTAATCTTAATGATTAGAATAAATTTTATAGGCTGGTAACATTACTAAAAGTTAAAGGATCGTGAAAGAAAGAGATATTAAGGGTCTAAATAAGTATTTAATGGTTAATCAAGACAAACGATTATTAGTTTTTTTAGCACGATATTGTTTTTTTTTAATTGCATTATATATTTGAAATTAAGATTTTTTTAAATTTAAGTTAATGAAGAAATATTTCAAAAATTAATTTTTCAACTTTATTAAAGTATACTCAATATTAAAATTATAATTCTATTTTATATCTATATATCATACAAAATAATTAAAATTAGATTTACATTTACAAAGAAGAAAGAGTTTATATTTGACTTTTTACATATCCACTATACATGCACATAGTACACATATACGAACACACATCTTGTATAGCCTTATATACCCGATAAGTTTCATGCTTGCATCCCTGTACCTATTGAAGAGGTTCAGTTAGTGGGGAAAATCCTTAACACATTTCTTGCTTGGGTGACACATCTTGTATAACCTTTTTCAGAAAATGTATTTCCTTTCAGTCGTGTTTATTATTATTAAAAATGGATTTGTTACAAATAAAATGTTGACTGTCATTGACTTATGTTTATTAAGTGAATAGGATAAAGATGTATCAAAGGGACCGACGAAGCCTGTCAGAACCTGATGACGATCCTATATATAAGATGACATTGATGATCCCACAACTTTTCCTCAAGCCTATGCAGTTGCCATGTGATGCAACTATGTTTGAGGTATACAATGATAATGTCCCCTTGTACATAAAACATGAAGATCTTGGGGGAAATAACACACAGTGGTCAATGTCTGGACATCGCTGTTATATAATTGTGGATTATGTAAGTAAATTTAAATTACAGTCCATTACCTAATTGATTGTTTTGAATTGATGCATAATTACTTTTTTTTTTAACAACAATAGGCATATGAATGAGTTAAGTCTACGATCAGGAAATGCCTCTGTGCATGGATTCCTTAAGCCACAGTCTACACAGAGATCTGAACATTTGCAGTTTGAATAGGAGGATTATATTAAGAAATAGATGCAGAATTCACAAAGAGATATCTACCTAGGAGCCTGCTTGAATGGGTAAGTACAATAGAACAAATCAATTTAAATAATGTATGCATTATAATAACTTAATGTTCTCCGATGCAGTGGACATTGACAATTGGTGGTTATATGTTCTAAGGACAATGTTGTCTCCTTGCACAATAAGCTCGACTACTACTTGAAAGGAATGATTAACAGGCCAATTCTAATTTATAACACATTTACTTTATCATTAGTATTTGACATCAATATTTTAATTGATCAATATGCATACATGTTTCTCTTAACCAACACTTTGAATGGATTCAACGATAATCAAGGAAGTAAATCCAAGGTAACTACTACATGAATTCCAGTTAAAGTAAGTCATTTAAACAATGTTTGATCGCTTCAAAATGACATTTTATTACTTTGTACACTAATTTTAGAATAAATTTGAATATCTTATTGAATTTAATGTAATAAGTAAAAAGGAAGCACTGAGTACGATTATTACGTTATACATTAGATGTCAACGATAGTCCTAGGAGGTTTCAATGATAATTGAAAAATGATAATTGTTCACTTAAAAACTAATTTCATTTGTTATAATTGTTATTATTTACACTAATTAAGTTATGTTTTATTATATCATGCAATATTTTACTGATCCAAAATCATTGAAACTAGAGAGAATAAAGACAATTCACAATGGACAAGATGTTTCTAAAAGTTAAAAATGAAGCACTAATTAGTGTTTAACAAATTTTGCAAATGTTAGACTTATGTAAATCTTAGGTTATATATGATATTTATGTATTGACATTATTGTATTTATTCAATAATAATTTGAATATAACATATACTGCCTGGATTGATTTGGTTTTGGCTTGAATTAGTTCTGTTTTTAATTTGCAGATTTTGGTTCATTTAATAAATAAATAAAATATTAAAAATATATAAAAACAACATTGATTTTTCCCAAAATGATGTTGTAAGTATTATACAACATTAGTTTTGACAGAATCGATGTTGTTTGTACTTTTTTTTTTGCTACTTGCTACTAGTATATCACATCAGTTTTGGGGAGAATCCATGTTATATAATAGATTTCAACATCAATTTTTATAATCGATGTTAAAAATAACTTATTTTTAACGACGATCGTTTCAACATCAATTCAAAATCAATGTTGAATATCCAAAATATCTCATATTAAAAGCACTTTCTGGACTAGTGATATTAGTCTTAAGTATAAATTCCATTGTCATTATTATTATTATTTTGTACCTAAAAAATATGAATCTTTTATTTATTTCTCTCTCTCTTGAACGCGTATGTTTGAAATTTGAGCAAAAAGAGTTTAACAGCCTGGTAGTATTTTATCTTCAAAACTTAATTAGAGGAAAGCATTCCTACGTACCTTCCACTATTACTCTATCAGAAATTTAGAATCCTAAAAGGAAAGCAAAAACAAAAATAAAAATAAAGAATAGAGTGGAAGATGAGCATAAAAATAAAGGAAAACAAAGAGTTGGCAGACAAGAGGAAAAAGTTGGATGGAAAGTATACATTATATTTATTTATTTATTAGTACACATATATACTATCACGTTTCTCATGAACACAGAGTTTATTTTTATTTTGTGTGTGTTGGTTTTATGTCATTTTTAAATTTATATTGTAAGATTAAGTATATAGTTAACTGAAATTAAAATATTTAAAACTTGAGTCAAGATAGAAATGGAACATATGATTAATGAGCTTTGCCAACTTGCCATGTACCTTATTATTATTTCTTAGTTACGACTAAAGGTACATAAGAAGATTTCATCATATTACTGAGTTTTCCTACCAAAAAATTATAAAATGATTGTAAACACGAGGGAATCCTTTTAATTATAAAATTTATACGTAGAAGATATATAATATATTTAATCCTCTGTTAGGGAATTTTATTTGCTTTAGAATATAAAACTCCTAAACACTCATTTTCAATCTCAAGGTTTAGGAAAGAGAGAATTGAAAGAAGATAAAAGAAAAAGATAGTAAGAGATTTAAGAAGTTAGTATTTATTAACGAATCATCTTAAGAAAAGTATTTATTAAAGAATAGAAATGAAAGGTTGCCAATCATTATGTGTGAGATTAACTCACATTCAAAAAACTTTGGTTTATTATCCCAATCATAGTTGACAAATTGATAGCATCATGGTGATTTTTTATTACGTCTTCTATATATAAGTATTCTAAGATAATCCATGCAGATTTTTTTTAAGAATATAATAAAATAAAATGTAATATAAAATATATTTTAATTCCATGTATTATATTTGATAATTATGTAATGACATAACCTGTACCAGCTGTCATCATTTTCATCACTATTATCATTGTAACTATTATTGTATGAGTATAATTTGTTTTATTTACATATAATATTACTATCTACTTGATTATGTGTTGTACAGTAAACATATGGTTCGGGGATTTATATATTTAATTGTTTTGTCGATCTTTTTCATATAAAACCCTTGAAATTTTTATCTTTTATTTAAATATGGAATTTGTGATAAAAATTAAAAATATACCAACAAAATTGATAAAACTGAACCCTGTAACAAGATATGAAATTATGGTTTAGAGATGAGTAAAATTTGAAATGGTTTATTTTTATAATTTTCTTTTGGCATAGACGATATATATCTTCCATCATAGATAATTTAATTCGAGTTAAATATTATTATGAACACTAATGTGTTTTTTTTGAGTATTTAATGTAACTATGTACCTAAGATTCAAGGTAAGCCCTTGATTAAGTTGTAACAAGCCAATGCCAATTGATCAATAAGTTCAGTGATTTTATAAATTTTAATATTTTAGTTAGTAAATTTTCAGTGAATGAAATTTTAGTTTAATACTTCTAATATATTATTGATACGAATATTATTTTGAAAATATTTTTCATTCTATATTATATAAATAAATAAAAATTATTTATTCTACAGTTAATTTTAGTTGTAGCTTTAGCTAATGAATTTGGATTAGTTTACTTTTCCTTTATATTCTAACGTTAGCATATAACTCTAAAGCAGAAATCTGAAGAGTAAAATAAAAATAAATACATCGGGCCATGCTTAAAGCAAATTTGAGTAAAACATGTTATGATTCAAGGGTTAAAACATTTTGGGTACAAATTCTTGAGCAAATTTGAGTTAAGAATCGATGAATATCTTCAACATCAAGAAGCTTGTGAAATTACATCACTAAGAGGCCGATCAGTCTCAAATCTCATCAATATGCAAAATCGTTTTACTGAGCCATGAAAAAATTGGAAACAATTTATTTTATAAAAGTAATGCTACCCACCCTGAACATGTTGCAACCATTTACCTAACCCACTGTTACTCAATTGGAAGCAACACCAATTAACATTAATTAGCAGTCTGAAAATGTCATAAATATTACTCAGATTTGAAAATATTTTGCATAGTATTTTAATTATAAAAACAAAGTATCCACTTCCTTCATTTCTTTCGAAAGATTCACGTATTACATTCTTGCCATCATCATAGTTACTACCCTAAGAATCCCCAAAACTAAAAGTATAAATTTTTAAGAAATTCTGAATGACAAGCATATACTTCATTAAAAATGTAAGCAAAGTTGGAAGCAAAAGTTGCTTTAGTATTATACCAATTGAATAAATATAGATGCTAAAAGGAATAAACATGAGATCTTCTTAGGAGTCATATTTGTGCTATCACTTCTCCATCATGTGCTCAAATTATATGCATAATCTCCAAGACATCAAGAACCGTACTAAGTTATTTTTTTATTATCAAGGAAAGCATATGATCTGAAGAGAATGGAGACAATTCGTAATTGTATATGAATATTTGATTGAAGATATAAAGGCACATGACAATGGGATTTGGGTTACTTTTTGTGTATGAAAATGCACATGTGGTAGTCTTCGGTTTCTATTTAAGAAGCAGGGGAAATTTCAGAGAAGGACCTGAAATCTGAATTTGAAGCACCCACCATCTCACAATGAAACAACATAATTAGGAGGCAAAAGAACCCTTTAATCATGTTGCTAGAGAATCTTATGTATCTGAAATTGTAGGCGCTTAAAAATGCTCATTTTCACAATCCTAAACGACTCATTGAAAAATGGAAGTTGTTCCATATGATCAAACAAAATTAGTTTAGCTAGAAAAGCATACGACTCTGTGGAACATGAAATGCATAGGTGTTCACCGAAACAGATAATAAAAGGAGGTTTAATATCCACTAAAACAAATTGCTGCCAAGGCACTTGAAATCTTTCTAACTAGGGTACTCTATCATATACAAGACATCTAAACATAAATATGGTAACAAGGAGATACACTTTTGCACCTTAAGCCAGCCTATGATTTTGGACGTGCAGAAATATGGGAATAGCTACTTACTCTTCCACAGTCCTTGAGCTTCCAGCTGCAGTTTCATTATAAGACTGAAGGTTAGTGAAAAAATGCAAAGAGGAAAACAAAGATAAATCTTCTAGCGGGTTAAAATATAAAGGAATATTATATTAGCATACAGTTTGAAAAAGAAACATTATAGTTTGTGATTATTAATGAGATATTGGACCACTGACTTTGTTAAAGAACCTTGGTATATCTGAATTGAGGTGAACTCATTTAAAGATATACTGTTGTCTTAGCATCTACTTTTGCATTCATGGGATTTGAACTCAAAACTTAACATAAAGAAAATTAAGCTTTTTGTTACTTAAACCAACAAACGTTTGTAAATTACATGAGAAATGCTAATAACACATTATCTACCACAATGTTTTGTACATATTCTTTAATATTAGTTAAAATTGACTCAAATCACATGGTTTCCACTTGACAAAATTCAGGCGTTATACCTCATGTGCTTTTAGTATTGTTCTTCACTCAAAATTAGAATTTTACTTTTGTAAATTGCACAACAAAGATAAACAATAAAAGTTGATGCTAGTTACGCAAGTAAACCTCCAATTTTGAATAGTGAATGATGCTGAAAACAGAAGTTGTTCTCCCAAATCAAATGTTCCTTAAATTTTTTGAATTAAGAGAAATAGAAAAGGACAGTAAAAAAATTAATTTTCTTTCTCGTTTGGCTGAAAAGAAAGAGAGAATGAAATAGCATTTTGGTATAAATATATTTTTATCCTTATTACAATAATATATAATTTGATTCATTCTTATAAAAATGCATTTATGAAAGGAAAATTTGACAATTAAAAATTTGGGAGTCTTTCTTTTCATTTCCTTGCCTCTAGTAGGGAGAGAATGTTTTACTGTGTTCCACCTCAATAATCTCTCCTACCTCTTCCTTGTCTTCCCTCTCTCAAACAATCTCTTTCTCACTTCTTCCCTTACTAAATTTATAAAACAAAACAAGGTCCTAAGGTACAATACTTAAGTTTTTTTTAGACTTTAGATCTTACATATTATTTAATAAATCTCAGACATAATTTTCTAATTAAGTTTCAATAGCTTTTAACTAGTGTACTGAAAAGAGTTTATATTGGACCCTCCTCCAATTTCATATCTAAAACGACATCAAGTAATGCAAACAACTTACATTAATGCAAATAACTTACGGGCACTGTCACCGAGTTGCTCTTTCTGCTCATTCTCCATGCACTTGAGCAGGTACTTGAAGGTCTCAATCTCACATGGGATGGTGAGGCCACCACTCTGATCAAACCCGAATTCCTCTGCAGCCTTTTCCAGCAAAACTTTGAAGAGAGAGTGGCTAAGGTAGCTGGTGGGAATGATGAACCTCCTAAGCTCAGGTCCAACATACACTGCCAAGTACCCTTTCGGAACATCAGCTGGCGGAAGCGGTTCTGCAGGACTTTGGCAACTGTCTTCGTTGTCCGATATCACATTCACTACCCTTTTGTTGATCAATGGTGATATGCTTCCATCATCATTAGCCACATGATCAGAAAGGGAATTGGAAGGTTTTGGGCCTGATGTCACACTTTGCCACTTCTGGAGCATTTCCTTTAGCTTCACAATCTGCCTAATCCTAGTCAATTTGGAGCCTCCATCGCTATCCATTGTTACACTTAAATCACAACAGACAAAGGTATTAATCCAAGGTCCAAATTTAGTGGATCCTATTCAAGACTAAAAAAAGTCACACCAAATCTTATACTACATGTAATTATGTAAATATATACACGAGGCTTGATGTACATGTATGAAACAAAATGAAAACAGTGTCAATTGTCAAAAGTAAAATTAAATAAATACAGAACTGAATAACGAAGATCAATCAAATTCTCCTACTCATGGATAATTGACCTCATGCTATACAAGCCATTGAATAATGACTTCTTAAGCCCCCTTTTATTGGAATTTTGTTCATTCTCTTCAAAAGCTCACCTTGCTTGAATTTAAAATTTAAATCATCTTATGTATATTAAACTAATGATCTGGCATTCTGGTGGCCCTATCAATTTCATGAATCCGGAATCAGTGCTATTACGACTACATCAGACATAATTCACGATTTTTTTTATAGCAATGCAACCACATTTGTGAAACCTTTGAGCCATGTATCAAATTACAAAATTCCAAGCCAAGAACCCCACAGATCCTTAAGCCAAAGAAAAATCTAAAACTCATACATCAATGAATCAGCCTCTAATTTGTTCTCACATATAAATTTTACCGCAATTAACAATGACAATGATGACCATTGAATATATTCACATTCATAATATAACACCAGGAAAAGAAAATGAAACATGAATGACCCAGTAAAAGCCTTTTGTGGTTGAAGGCGGAAAGGGAAGGAGAAGTAGTGGATTCGAATCTCTTTCACTAACAAAAACTAATATACTAACAATTAATATTAACCTATAAAAAAAAGCCTTAGAAAGATTTGAAAGACGAAATGCATGAAGAGATTGGTATGATGCCTGAAATAATAGAAGAGGGCATTAGCTATGAGCGAGATGAGAAAAAGCCATGCAGCTTCGGAAGTGGAAGTAGCAAACTCTCCAAAGAGAGAGGAAATGAAACGAAACGAGAGGAATATTAAGATCAGTTACGATAACATTGTTTTTTCTCTGTCTGAATCAAACAATTGATCTCAGAAGAAATGTTCGAATGACAATGTTGCTGTTCCAATTTTATAAGCTGAATTATCGGCGCAAGAAAATGAACTTTTTGTCGTGGTGTTGTTTTATTACATATGTTTCTCGCGTCACTCGCTGAAGCGTCGCTGTCGGAGACTATTTATTTATTTAGGCCAAATTACTACAGTTGCATCCTTCTTCATCATTTTCATTTTATTTTTGGCCAAATTACTACAGTAATTTATTTATTTATTTAATTTGATTTTTTTATATAAAAGATTCAATTTATTTCTTTGATTTTAAAAATGCTTCGATGCGACCATTTTCGAACTCAATTTAGTCTCTTATTATCAAGTAACTCTTCAATTTAGTTCTTTATTTTTTTTTAAATATTAATGCATAATAGAATGAAAAGGACCATATTAAAATATTTTTAAAAATAAAAGATTAAATTAAATTTTTTCCAGACTATTTATTAAAGACATTCTTATTCAAATGGGCTAAAAAAATTTATTAAAAGAGGAGCCAAAATTTTTAAAAAATAATTAAAGGGACCAATTTGTTTTTTGAAATGAAAAAAAAAGGAAAAGTGCTATTTTAGCACACATAAAAATTACAGGAATCAAATTAATAATTTAATCCACATAAGAAAAAGAAAAAGGTTATTTTATTATATACTACTGTGTATTTAAATCATTACAAAAAATGGTATTTTTAATGGTATAAATCTGTTGTTAAAATGGTCTTAGAAAATATCAATTGACCAGAATTTTATGTTCGTCGGTAATTTCAGAAGAATATATCCGTTGAAAAGAGACCGTCAGAAATTTCCGACGAATATATTCGTTGGTATTGCCCATGACCATATTTTCGACGAACATTTTCCGTTTGTAAAATCCGTTGGTAATTTTTTTTCAAGAATTTATTATTTCATTTTTCATTTTTATTATTTAACATCGATAATTTAGAATTTTCTCATTTATATTATTTAACGTCAATATTTAAATTATCACATACATGTAATTAGTAAAATATTCAAATTCATAAATCCAAAACAAATTCACTTAAATTCAAAATAAAGCTAAAATAAAAGCATAATGTCTAATATATCAATAGTAAGAAGTGTTGCTAAGTCCGTAATCAAAATATCCAATGGTAGAGTCCCTCTGCTGGTCATCGTGTTGTTGCTACTGGTCATCTGGTTGGTTATCGTTTTGTTGTTGTTGGTCATTTGGTTGATCATTGTCTTGTTGTTGTTGCTGGTCCTGCTATTGGTGGTCAGGTTGTTGACGTTGATGAATAATCTTTTGTGCTTCAAGTGGTAGGAAATGAAGTACAACTGACTGAAATACACGCATCTCCTCCTTTGATTGACAAAGCTCTTCCTTTAATCGATCAATCTCCTTGAATCTTAAGCGCGACTGTAAGATCCTTGCATATGCTGCGTGAAGCTGTCATTCCACATTTATAACTATGAGAAAGATCTCCATTACCATAAAGGAGTGCCTTATGCTTTGGACTCGAGCTGCAACCGTACATCGAGTCCTAAGTCTTTGTTTTTCAACAGGGTCTAAAGGGGTGATTTTTGATTCACCAACACTTGATTCAACATCAAACCTAGGTTGAGATAGTCTAGCTTCAAGATATTCTTGTCATTCATAAACAGTCATTATTTCATAAATATAATAAACATTTCAAAAAATAAAAGAACATGCAAGATAATGGTCTCACATGTGTCTTCCTAAATCTATCATCGACAAATTGACCAGTATCCTTTCGTAAATGAGTTTGCTGAAATATTTCATCAATGTATGCAAATCGACCAAGCTCCTCTGACTATTTACAAACATTATAAAATAAACATTAAGTGATAAATTAAACAAGTAAAGTAAGTATGTATTATAATTTTAATGTACATATTGAGCGAATGACATGATCCGGCAAGCTAATAAAACCACCTGTGTGCATACACCCACCTTTTTCAGATGCCCCCTTTTTTTTTGCCTGTGCACACTTGGAACGATAACCAAGTGTATTCCAATGTGATAACGTATCATTCCAGACACGGTCTCCAATCCAATATGACCTTTTATTTTCATTTCGCGCATCCCTAAACATCTCAGAAAGTTTATGAGAGACTTTCGAGTTAAAAGCTTACTTAATTTCATTCTCTTCATCAGGTCTCCATACCAATTTTCTCTAAAGTACCACAAAGTTATGAAACGACACAGAGTTAGCAAAATACTTGTTTTACAATTTCAGATAAAATAAAACAAACTAAGCATTACTTATTACTGATTTTCGAGTACAAATGAAGGATATTCAATATAGAGCACATATGAATGCAATATTTCTTCTTCCCGGTTAGAAATTGATTAGCCATTAATGATGTACAACATGTGGAAGGAAAAACGTCACATTTAAAACAAGATCACTTGGAGAAAACTTGTCTCACTCCCAATGTTTCTGACTATTAAAACCATCAATTAAGCCACAAACAAAACGACAAATAACTTATCTTCCTAATTAAATTCCTTCCAATACAAGATCACATTTAGTCTCTCATATTCCAAGATTCAACCAAATACAAGACAAACAACACATTTTCATATAATATAATTTTGAAGTCTAAAGAAAAAAGTGGTTGTTATCAAAGTTTCAATTATACTACAATCTTATTTCCAAAAGAAAAAGCATTACCCAATTTCCAAATTGAAAAAAAAAATCCTAAAACATGAGCTAACCATTTCAGCCATTGAACTAATTCATCAAGAGGTGAATAATTTACCTTAAAACGTTGGAAGAAGAGTTCTTGATGATCTTTTGGAATTGCTCCCCATGTAGGCCACGGGTTAGCAAATTGTTGCTTAATGGACAATGTGATAGCCTTTGCCGCAACCTTAGATGGATGAAACCTAAATAGGAAAAATAATTCATGAAAAATTAAAAGATAAAATGATGTATGATATATAATGATAATTATTTAAAATTTTAATACTTACACTCCATTTATAAGTGTAACCGTAGGATGATCATTAAGGGGGAGGTCTTTCATGGCCAAATTTGGAAAGTCTGCATCAGTAGGCATGTTTGATACAACCGGGGATAGGGATGGTGTGTATGTAGGTACTGAGGATGGTCTACGTGCTTCAATCGGTGATGGAGATGGTCAAGCTTAAGTCGAAGATGGAGATGGTGTAGGTGCAACATTAGAAGATCTAGTTGGCATACATACAATTGACGGGGATATGGTCAATGATGGCAGGCTATCTCTAGGTGGTAATAGTTTAACCACATCATTTTTTCTTCCCACTCGTCCCTTTCCCACTATTAAGTCATGTGACGGGGATCAGGGAGGGTCAGAACCTCCTGATGACATATCTATATATAGAAAAATAATATTACAAATAATGAATGAAATAGAATGTGATGAATTAAAATTAGATAACTAACATAATTCTATTTCACACCAAAAACAAAATACACTAATAAAGTGTTCAACTATCACAACAAAACAATGATTATATTAATAATAAACATTAAGACTAAATAACAAACATTGTTTCACTCAAAAACAAAACTAATACAATTCCATAATCAAATTATAATTTCAAGAAAAATTATATAGTTTGTCTAATCCTCTTAAGAATTGTAAACTTCAAAGTCATCTTCTAATTCCCCTTTATTGTCTTCTTCAAAATTATTTGATTCTCCATTGAAATTATTTGTTTCTCCTTCGTTTGGCAACAAATTAGCAGTGTTCACTTCTTCAACACAACCTCTTAAATCTTGCAATCTAGAAATACTTACAACTTCAATGACTTTGTTGACATGTGACATTTCTTCTACTTGGTAAAGCACATCATCTTCTACATTATCAGATTCTATGTAACCACTTGGCTTCGTTTTAATTTAAACATGCCAACCACCCTTGTCCCTTCTTATTGTTGGATACAACACATAATAAACTTGCCTTACATTATGTGTAATGATGAATGAGTCAAAAAAATTATATCTTTTATCCATTCAAACTTCCACGGTGCCATATTTAGGATCAACTCTTGTTCCTAGACTCGTTGGATCAAACTAGTTACAATAAAATAATACTACTTGCTTAGGATAGCTTGTAGTATTATACTCTTTCTTATATATATGTTGAATGACCCCATAGAAATCATCTGCGCCTCCTTCTGTAAGGCTCTTTACGTGAACCCCACTATTTGTTGTTTTCCTCCCCTCTATCCATGGTTGAATATGAAATTTGTACCCATTGACAAAGTATGTGTGCCATTCTTTAACGTAACTCATAGGACCATACGATAAATCCTTTAAGTGTTGGTTTTTCACATTTATAGGCTCAATTGTAACATACGAATATAAAAAGGATGAAAAGTTATATTTTATTTAGCATAAAATAAAAATATAAAATAAACTATAACATACATACTTGTTCCTCGAACCAAGTAGGAAAATCTACATGTATATAATGAGTAGCGCCATTTGATTCACTAATTTGTTGGGATTGTAAGAATGAATTGTCCAAATATAATATGAAGGGTCAATATTTGAAGTATAATGCAATTGACAACAATAATTATTGAAACCCTGCATGTATAATATCTCCAACTTACTCAAGATATGACTTAACTTGGCACAGATAATCAACACATGAACATGAACTGAGTTTTCTCTTGATCAGTTAACTAGTGAATGAACTCCTTCCCTGAAGGACGACCTTGTTAGTCAAACACTATAACATTGGTGGACGCCTTTCAGTATCAATAGCAATTTGATTCCTAATATTGTGCGGCGACAACATAAAGTTGTTGAAGTAATGGGAACAAAAATAAGTTATCTCACGATGTAAGTAAGACGTCCAAATGGATCCTTCACCCCTGGCCTTATTTTTCACAGCTCTTTTAGAATCGCCCATGAATCTGCAAATTTGCATATCCAAGTCATGATTGATGATCATTAAACAAATGAATTTTAAATAGTTCCCTTATCAACATTGGCACATCTCGCCAAGTTGGAAGAATAATCATTTGACATTCTTAGTTCTTTTATCTATTGAGAAACTAACTTTGTTTAATCCGCAGTTAAACTGTAATTTGCCTTTGGCTTTAACAACTTCTCATTAGCCCCTAACTTCAGCTCCAAGTCTTTCTGCCTACAATACAATGCTAAGTCCATCACAACCTTCTCATTGCCTTTTGTCTTACCACTGACATTCATCACAATGTTGAATATGTTGTCAATTTTTTTTCTCTATGTGCATAACATCGAGATTGTGTCGCAACAAATGATCTTTCCAATATGGAAGATCCCAAAAATACTTATTTTTGTCCAATGATGCCACTCCCCATATTCGTGTATTGTTGGTGGTGGTAGACCAATTTTTGTGACTTTTGGCAAATCCTTAACCCTAGACCAAACTTTTAGGTGTCAACATAGGTGGTGGCTCATCCTTTTCTACTTCCCCTTTTTTGAAGGCATTTTTGTTCCTCCTAAATTGATGATCACTTCGTAAAACCTTATGATGACAGTTAAACCAAGAAGTTTTTCCCCCATTTGCCAACGAGAAGGCCTTTGTGTCCTCCATGCAATATTGACATGCTAATCTACCATGTGTCCCCCAACCAGACAATATCCCATAAATAGGAAAATCATTAATAGTCGCTATCAAAGCTGCCCTCATGATGAATTTTTTTTCTTGAAATATCGTAAGTCAAAACATCATTCCACAACATCTAGAAATCATCAATCAAAGGTTGTAAATAAACATCAATACCAATAATTGGATTAAATGGGCTTGGTATGACACAACTCAAAAACATAAAAAATTTAGTCATACACATTTATGGAGGACGATTGTATAAGGTAACAATGATTAGGCAACAAGAATAAGGTGAAGATGATGCTTGAATATATGGGTTAAATTCATCTGTGCATAAACCAAGTTGCACATTCTGTGAATTAATAGCAAAATCTGCATGTACTCGATCAAAGTGCTTCTAGGCTTCACCATCAGAGGGATGGCGTAACATGCCTGAACATCTTCTATTCTCATAGTGCCATGTCATTTGCCCTACAGTTTGCATTGATGGAAACATTTCTGCAACCACAGTATTATAGGAAAATAGAACATCGCCTTAACTGGAACTGGTTTTTTATTACTTGTTCCAACAGTCTTGGCATGATACCTAGGCTTCTTACAAAATTTGCATTCAGTTAACGCTCCATCATTGTTATAATACAACATGCAACCATCCACACAACAATCAAACCTCTTAGCCTCCAATCCCAACTTTGACACTAACCTCTTGGCATCATAATTTTTTTTCGCAAACCTTCTTTTATAGGTGTTACATCCAAAAGCTTTTTTGAAATAAACTCTAAGCACTGGCCATGAACATTACAATTGGACTTGCAAGCTAAAAGCCTCACAGATATTGATAATTTTGAGTCTGGTGCCCCTTCATACAATGACTTATTCATCTCCACGAATAAATTATAAAATCTTTGAATATCTTCATTTGGAGGCTCTTCCATATTATTTGAGTTTGGAGCTTCAAATGTCTCAGGTTGCTTGAGAGCATCACACATATTCTGCACTACTTGAAGCCTCCATGTAACTATTGTCATTATTTAAATCAATATGCGACATCTCTTCACCACGATCAGTCCAAATCCAATAATTAGACTTGAACCCATTTATGTAAAGGTGAACCTTCACAACTCTATCCTCCAAAAATCCTAGTACAATCGCATTTAACACAAGGACATCTGATCCCCCATCATTGTCATAAAAATCTTGCTGACTAGCTTTGCTTACAAACTCTTCAACCCCCTTAACAAAAGACTCTTTCAAACCGCTTCTACCACTAACATCTATCGTGCATCCAACGATGATTCAAAGGAATATAATTCATGTTCTGTATATTTAACAAAAAATATGAACATTCATAAATCACATACATAATCTTAGAGTGATCATCTATTATTAGTAGCAAAACTTCTGATGATGTTTTAAGTGAACACAAAAATCACATACATAATGTTTGCGTTTATAAATGAAAAAAACATGAAATATAAATAGCATAAACACAACTAGAAATATAATTAACAAATTTAGAATACAACTTTTGAAGCAACTAGAATAAAAAAACCACAACTAACCTGAACTACGGAACGACATTTGAGTATGGGAGCGATCACCTAACAGAATCAAATGTGTGAACATAGGAGTAATAGAAAAATATATTTTTTAAAATGGTTTTCTATAAACTATCTAAAAATGCTTATCATGGGAAATTGCAATAAATGTGTGTTCACTTGGAGAAAAACACTAGTAAATAATTGAAAACTAGAAGTAAAAAAGAAGTGAAAAGAAGATTGAGATGAAGTACATTAATATTGATATCTCAAATCACCCACATTCACAGAAGTTTAAAATAATAAAAAAATAGCATTACTAGTGAGTTATCTTTCCCTAACATGATTACATGAACACATACCTCACGCACAACTTCTATATATCACAAAATTATATTAATATATGAATTTGTTAAAAAAAAAAAAAGAAGATTAAATAACATTGTTTACGAGTGATTCTATCACTTACCATTGAGTTTAATTAATTAATACTTAAGATTTTGAGATCGAGTCTTCAAATTTATGTTTATAGAAAGTGTAAAACTATTTAGTACTAAATAAAAATGACATCAATATTATAAAAAGGTAACTTTTACAACGTTTCATTTTCAAAGGTTTTTCAAAGGAAGTGTAAAAACATCTAATAACGATACCCAAGTACAAAAGATACTAAGAGAGGTTCAAACTAGTTAGGAGAAGGCATAGAAAACACTGTTACCTCGAAGAAATCGCAAAGGGAGGATTGGAGGCTCCATTCCCTACCGAATTCTCTAGTTGAGTTTTGAAGATTTCACTCCGATTAAAGTTTCCTCTCCGTGCGATGGTCCGACGACAAGCAACGATGGCTCGTGGTGGTCACCGGTGGTCGTGCGTGGTGGTGGAGGAGGATGAAAGCTTGGGTGAAGGTTTTGGGGAAGAAGAAAGCTTCAAATGCATGGTTTCAAGTGCTTTACATTTTTGTAGCCGACTTTACTCGCCTAGGCAAATTCTACTAGCCTGGGCGAGTGGACCCTGTTTTAACAAATTTTACGGCTTCTATGAAAAGCTTATATCTCACGCTCCATATGTTATTTCGCAAATTGCAACGGTCAAACTGTGCATATATGGATTATGAGCCTACCTTTCAAATTTGAAGGTAATCCAACTGTTAACCAATTTGAAATTATGATTTTACCAAACAAATTTTAGGTCAAACTCGAAATCACACAGTTGCAATGCAGATCAATAGAACTCCACATAATCTAATATCCACACCAAGCAGTTGAACATGGGTAATACACACAAAACTTCAACTATCCAAATTAATCAAGTAATTAAATAATACAAGAAATAAATCAAACATATATTTTTAGTTATCAAATTTCAGGGCATTACATCAACAACTACATGCAGTTCAGCCAACTTCACCTTCTATGATGCAAGTTGGAATGCGTGATTTGTGTGGAGTGGCTCATGAGTTAGGTTTATGTATGACTTTAGAAGAGGCGTCCAAGGAAGTTAATTATATGGCTAATCAAAATCGCCAAGGTTTTCATCAAAGAGGAAACTTAGGTTACCATTCGGGACCAATTTTTCTCAAAACCAAGGCCAAAATTGGATGTTTCGTCCTGGTAACAACTTCAACAAGGACCAAGGGGGCCCGTATAATAGACCTCCTAACCAAGGTTCTAATCTTTATGATTGAACCTCTAAGCTGGAAGATACCTTGACTAAGTTCACGCAAGTATTTATTTCCAATCATAAGAGTACTAAGTCAACCATCAAGAATCTTGAGATGCAAGTGGGCCAGTTGGCGAAGTTGATGGAAGAGAAATCCTCTGGAAACTTTGTTGCCAATATCGAGAAAAATTCGAAGGAAGAATGCAAAGTGATGATAACCCGGAGCAAGAGAAAAGAGTGTCTTTAGTTTGACAAGAGAGTGGAAGGAGTGTAAAGATACTAGTGATGAAGATGAAGATGAGGGAAAAAGAGGGAGTTTGAAAATAAAGGGAATAACAAGAAAGAAAAAGAAAGTGAAAAAAATAAAAAAAAAATGAGAAAGAAGAAATAAAGATTGGTCTGGAGAAGGGTGGTGAGGTTTTAACATCCAAGACCAAGAGCCAATTAGCGAGGGAAGCCAAGAATAAAGCACCAATAGTTCATGCTAAGAATGTTCCATATCCTTTGGTGCCATCTAAGAAGGAGAAAGAACACTACTTTGCCCATTTTTTTGGACATCTTTAAGAAGCTAGAGGTCACCATTCCTTTTGGTGAGGCTATACAGTAGGTGCCGATGTACACGAAATTCTTGTAAATATTGTTGTAGAGGGAAACTGCAATGTTGTTATTCAGAGAATTCTGCCACAAAAATTCAAGGATCCCATGAGTGTGACCATTCCATGCTCTATCGGATCGATATCTTTTGGAAAGGCTCTTATAGATTTAGGGGCGAGCATTAATATGATGCCCTTGTCTTTGTGCCGAAGGATTGGCAATTTGAAGATACTCCCATTCAGGATAACCCTGTAGCTAGCGCGACCATATGGTGTGGTTGAGGATGTCTTGGTTAAGGTTCGGCAATTCACTTTTCCAGTTGATTTTGTGATCATGGACATAGAAGAAGACTCTGAGGTACCCTTAATTCTGGGTAGACCATTCATGCTTACAGCCAAATGTGTAGTGGATATACGGAATGTCAATCCAGAGATGAGTGTTGAAGATCATAAAGTAACCTTCCACGTGTTTGAAGCTATGAAACATCCTAGTGACCACAAAACATGCTTTAATATGGAGGCAACCTAGCAAGATGTAGAACTTACAGTGCATCAATTTGCACAACAATCATCGTTGAAAAAACCCTCATGAATGCGGTAGATTGCCTCTCTATTGAAGAAGAGAAGGACCTCAGAGCTTTTTTTGAGGATTTGGATAGATCAAAGGAAATTCCCCGTGGAAAATTTGCCTTGAAGAGCTAAAAACAGATATTCCTATGGAAAAATAGAAGGTTGAGTTAGAGGAAATGAGGCTCAATGTTTATGAGTCCTCTAAAAATTACAAGCTAAAGGTTAAAGCTTATAATGACAAGAAGCTTGTGAAAAAGAATTCTCAGCCTAGTAAGCAAGTTCTGCTGTTCAATTCCTGCCTCAAGTTATTCGTTGGAAAACTCAAATCTAAGTGGTCTGGGCCATTCACAATCAAGAATGTCAAGCCATATGGGGCAGTTGAGTTGATGGACCCATCCTCTAGTGATTCAGAGTGCTGTTGGATTGTCAATAGGCAAAGGCCTAAGGTGTACAATCAAGGTTGTCAGAATCGTGATTCTACGTAGACTCGTGGAGGTCTCGTAGAATCGAATTATAGAATTGTAAGAGTCTACTTCAGACAAAAAAAAAGTAAATTACCTAAATACGAAAAAAATGAGCCAGAAGGTGTATAGTAAGCCAAAAAAAGGGTGCATGAAGTAAATTCGTTATGGATCTGGCCCAAATACGAAAAAAATCTAATCCTTCCTCCCTATATAAAAGCTTCTCTTCTTCGTTCTTTCACTGGTCGCATCTTCATTTTCTCGGTTATGGATCTCAGCTTCTCTTCTTCCGTCGTCCGAGATCAAGGTTGTCGAGGAGGTGCAGTCCCGCGACCAGCAATGCGGCGCGAGCGACAACGGCGATGGCGTGGGTGTGGAGGAGCAGCGACAGCGTAGGAAAATGATGACGGAGCAGCTCACACACAGCACACGCAGGTAAGGAAGACACACAATGGATTACACAGCAAAGAGGAAGACGAACGATGTTAAACGACACCATTTTGTAATAGTGTAGACTTGTCTACTCGCGCTCTAACTCGAGAGTTTGCTTGGAATCGTCTGATTCTACTGTAGACTCATACGAGTTTACTCCAAATCTTAGTTTGCTTCCAATTTAACTTGCGGAGCAGTGGTAGACTCGTAAAATCGTATGAGTTTGCGATTTAAATTGCAATTTTGATAACCATGTGTACAATGGTGGCGATATTGAGCAATTGACCACAATCATCCGCCTCCAAGACCCATGAGGGTATTCTACGTCAAGCTAGTGACATTAAAGAAGCGCTTACTGGGAGGCAACCAGGATCTTGGCCTTTGTCTCTTTTTCTTAAAGTAGTAATTGTTTTGTGAATTGCATTTTGGTGTGTGTTGTTGGTGGTGTTATAGTTGTAGTGTTTGGGTTGTAAATTTTCTGTTTTCAATAAGTGCAGGCTTTCTTTATGCACTTAGCGCGGCATCTCGCGCTCTTTCTATTCAACAGGAGCGCTAATCCCACAGCTCGCGCTAAGCCCAAATAAGTCTCTGTCTGGAATTATTTGGCAATTGGGCTATGCGCACACATATCTCTTGCTAAATGTGTAACACACGCTTACCAAAAATTGCGGGAAACTTTTACTTGCAATTCTTGCTAAGCCTACAATGTCGTGCTAAGCCTAATTCCTTCTCGAGTTGTCCATTTTCTTGAATTGGGCTAAGCATGCACTTCGTTCTTTTGTGTGTAAAAAAAAAGGTCAATGACCTTCGTGCGCTTAGCAGGTGTGCTCACTAAGCGCACCCACAATAAATGTTCTTTATTGTAAGTGCTAGCCTGCTTAGAACAACGATTGCGCTAAGCACGCCACCCATAACTGTACAATAGTTTCGTAAAGTGTTTATTTCCTAGGAACTGAAAAGAGCATCTAAGTAAGCCATATCTAAGGATAGAATGATTTTGTTTAGCCTAAAGTATTCATCTTCATTCTTAATGCAAATCATTTAATGTAGCTCTTAAGGGATTAGGAGTAAAATTAGGTGGATTAGGCTCTTTCACTTGAGGAATCATGGTTAGAGTAGATTAGTAGATGAAGGTAATATGAAAATAATGTTAACTAGTGAAAAATATTTAATATTGCATCAAGGATAGTTTCGGTTAGCTGAGCCCCCAACATACTTCGCATCCTGCATCAACCATCATTACAACCCTTTGAGTGTTTGTGTCTCTTCCCTTGCACTTGTTCTATTTCATAATTTAAATTATGTTGAATTTAATTACATGTCTTTTTACTCTACAAAAGTCAATTTAATTCATTAATTGCTTAGAAATAGATGTTTGCAATCACTGAGTGCAGTAAAAGTCCATGTGAACTCGACACTCGGATTTACCGTTTTATTACTACTTGGACAAATTGGTACGCTTGCCAAAGTGTTAACATCGTATCGCCACTGATAAGCTAGCGAGACCTGCATCGACGATGATGATGTCGTACTCGATTGAGTTCCTTATCAGAGGACGCGGTGCAGAAACTCTGAGAAGTCTCTTCTTTTCCTCCCTCGTCCACCATAACACCCCTGGAAAATTCGTGCACCAAAAGCATACTTGAAGAGAAGTTTCTGCGAGCAGATCCATCGTCACCACAACAAATCCAATGCCACCACATCAATATCGACACCATCAACACAAATCTGACACCGCTAACCACAGATCCAACACAGTTATGTAAATATTCGACACCACCAACAATCAGTATATTTTTTACCTTTTTTCTCTCCTTCGAGGCCTTATGGTGCTTTCTTTACGTTGCTTTAAGGTAGTGATGCATTGTAGCCTTGTTATCTTTAATTTTTTATTCTCTTGTCTCAGAGAGTGAGACACACGAAAGGTGTAGAGGGCAAGTTGCAAGGTATAGAAAGAAGGTCGAAAACAAAGGAGGGTGGGGGCGGTGGTGTGGGAGGAAGACGCAGGGAAGGGTTTGTGTGGATTTGAGAGAGAAAGACATATGGGGCTCGAGAGAGAGAGTACAAAGAAATAAGCTTGCGAGGTACTTTTGTAAAAATCTTAACATCGGTTTTTTTTTTAAAAAACCAATGTTGTCTAAGCACTCACAACATCGGTTTTTAAAATCGATATTAAAAAACCAATGTAGTGAGTGCTTAGACAACATCGATTTTTTAAAATCGATGTTAAAATTGTTCTGTTAACATCGATATTTTAAAAATCGATGTTAACGATGACAATGTTTTTTAACATTGATTTTTATAAAATCGATGTTAAATTGACAATGATAAAAATATTTTTTTAGTAGTGGTGGCGCTACCTATTCATGTTTGTTGGAAAATAAACTTCAAATTGTAACACCACTTTGGCCGGTGCCTCCTTCATGACAAATAATAGGGTGGCGTCACCTGTTCATTGTTTGTTGGAAAAAGACTTCATGTGGAAACAACAAATAGGGTGACACCTCACTTAAAGAGTGTATCAGTGTGGCGTCACCTTTGCTAACAAGGGCACCTAAAAAGAAAGCACGTAACAGGGTGGCACCTTTTGTGTGGTACACCATTGACTGGTACCACCCAAATCCTATGTGACAAGAATAACCCACTTTGCTAAATACTTTTGTGACCAACCCATATTGGTAATTACTTTTTAGAAAACACCCAAATTGGTAAAATTTTCGATGTTTCACATCATGTTGCTAGTCCAAACTACTCAACAGCTTGAATATTAAGTCTACCAAGCTATTATTTTTAAAGTGCGGAATTTTATTTTAATAATACTAAGTTATATTCAAACTAGTTCCTTATTAGCTAAATTATATTCATGTGATGCTTAGTTTATTTCTAAAGTTAGTGTTATAATATTTTCTAAGTTACAATAAAGCATACAACATGTATATAAGTATACTTTATGTAAGACAAAAATATCATACTTTAGTTGAAGAATATTATCTTAGTAAATTAAATGATTATACAAAATATAGAATAAGAGTTATAATAATGTTAATATATAAACTTTTAATTAGAATATGTTATTACTAATATTTAATCATGAAATTAAGGATATCTCATAATCATGTAGTTGGTTAAATCTTCTCATGATAACTTCATAAAATATAATGTTGTAAACTAATATTATAGTCTTGATTATATGAGATTCAAGGTAAGGGTGAGAATGACCCTTGAGAAAAAATTTGTGGAGATGTTCCAAGAGTATGTATAAAATTTGTGCCTTAATTGGTGTGATCAAGTTGAGCCAAAGGTTAAGATATAAGTGGTTTGGTGTGATAAGTCATAGTTTGGTGTGTCGTGGATTAGAGGGTGTGGCTTTGGGTAAGGTCTAAAAGGTGATGTCTTGAGTGTGGGAGTCCTAATGGGTAGGCTAACTTCCAATGTTTTTGGATGAACAACACTAGCTCGTACACCTTGATAGTATCAAATGTAATGTTGTGCTTTTTGTAATTGTTTTACAAGTGATTTAATTACTTTACAAGATAAACTAAATTTAATTCAAGCCTTATAATTAATTAATTATAAAGAGGTGATGATATGTGGTGCTTGTATGTATATTTAAGTTTAAGTATGCGAAAAACCTTGTTTAGATACGAATAGTAAGTTTTAGAATATTTAGACTAAAATGAATGGGGCTTTAGGGATGATAACAAAGTGGTTGAGCTTAGAAAGTAATGTGGTGTGAATAAATAGAAAAGGAATGGTAATAGACTCAACCCAAGTATTTCAAAACTGAACCACAATAATAATAATAAAAAAAAAAACTCTCATTTTACTCTCTTCTTCCTCTCCAAGAAAATCCTCCATTGGAAAGCTTGAGACCTTAATCTCTTGCTGAAAAGACCTTGCTGTTGTGCTTCTATTTGAATTTTGGCCTGATTTCAATGGTAAGGGACCTTTCTCTTTTCCCTCTCATCCTTTATTTTCATTTTTCTCCCATGAACACTTTTGGAAGTTCATAAAAGTGTTCATTTTCATGGTTTTGATGTGGTTTCTGTTGGTTTTTGGGGTTTGAGTGGTGTGAATGGTTTAAAGCTGTTGTAGGAGTGGATTTGGACCCAAAGTCTCATTTTTTCATCCTTCCTTTCAAAGCCATAAGAGTTTGGATAAGTAAGAGAAGCTTAAACCATCTTTAATTTTATATTTTATGTGTTGAATCACTATTTTGAGTTCATTGGATGCATTTTAATTCAACATTCATGTTTGACAATGAAAGATTTTGAGTTGGAGTTCATTAGGAATCCATTAGAAGGGATTTTAGCAACAAAATCACAACCTCACAAACCTGTCGTGCTTAAGCGCACATTGAATGACGCTTGAGTGTGACAAGATATGAGGGTCTATCGGGAAATGAGGCTTAAGTGTACTTTGGGCTACGCTTAAGCGCAATTTGTCAGAAGAAAATGAAACCACACTTAAGCGTAGGTAGAGTTGCTTAAGCGTAGGTACCTATCAAATTTCCCTTTGTGCGTGTCAAATGAACTTCAATTTAAAATGATTCTTGATGTGTGTGAGAGCCTTAAATGTGATGAATGTGAATTGATCAGAATGTCACAAGAGAGGGGAGGGTTGGATTGTGATTTTGCCAACTTTTCCTAAAACTTTGACCTTTTACTCAAGATTACCTTGGTGTTCAAAAAGCCTTGACATAAAGGTTCAAACACTTAGATAGTTAAGCTCTCTAAGTGGTTAGTCATAACACTCATTGTTAAATGTTTGATATGATAATGTGAACCTAATGTCAATGCACATTTGCTCATGTACAAAAGTTCATTACTCAAGTAAAAGCATTTCTTATAATATTGTTATTATGAAAAACTCAATTTATGTTATGCATATGTAGTACTCGTAATCTTGTTGTTAAGAATGTTGTGTTCAGAACGCTATTGTTCAGAATGTTGTTTCAAACTTTTCGTGCACAAAATTGTTTTCATGTTTTATGAAAGCTTTAATACTTTGATGCATACAGTTGAACTAGTTTAAAACAAACTTCGTCATCACAAATACTATTTTGTTTAGCTAGATATGTCATTTTACAAAACATTTAAGCTTGTTATGAAAACCTTCTTATGTATGCATTATTATATGTCATTTGATGCTCAAAACGTTCTGATATAGATACAGTATACATGAAAACAAATAACATAATGTAAAGAGGAAGGGAAGAGAGGATTCAACACAGAGATTCGTATACTGGTTAACTCCAACCTTGGGCTACATCTAGTTCTCACCAAAGCTAATGAGATTTCTAATAACACAACCCACAACATGCTAGATTTTTAAAACTGCCAATCACTTGTTGGACTTCACAACATCTCCCTCACCATAATACCACACCTGGTCTTGGCTTGGAGATAATCCGTCTCAACCACAACACCATGAGAGAGACAATTCAAGTATTCTTCACCTTTTTAGGTGGGCTTAACCCATAAAATGATTCCCCTCACTCTTGGAAAGTAAAAGCTACTCAACCCACGACACCCACTTGGTCATAAGAGAGACAATACAATTATTTTTTTTACCCCTTCAGGATTCCTAAGTATTATTTCACTCTATCCTATTCAGGTTGCCATCTAAGCTACCCAACTTCCATGGGTTCTCTCTATCAACTCTCTCACATCCAAACTTAACCCACATGGTTAATTTGGGTACATACATATTACATACAAGGAGAATGTGTTTGAGGGGATTTTATAGAAAAACAACACTCATGAGTTGGATCTTCATTGATGCTTTGGTTGTACTTCACTCCATTTGCTTCCTTTCAGCACATAGAAGGATTATGAAGGGTGGAAAGGATGTGATTTTAATTTCTGCATTGTGTAGGTGGTTTCCTACCATATCTCACAAGTTCTGCAACTGTCCTCTGTCAGTTTATAGGGCCTAAGAGCCAAACTAGCCGTTATGTGATAGTTGGGCTCTTCTTTCTTCTTTCTTTCTTTCTTTCTTTCTCTCTCTCTCTTCAAAAGCTTCCTTCATGTCTGAAAACTTCCAAGAAAATAGTTGTTGGAATAGGTCCCGTAGCTCTGCAACAACTTCTCAAAGAAGTAGAAATATGCCAATTGTACTTTACTTGACATATATGAATTTGTTATGAAGTTTTCCATTCTAAAGAACAATTTGATATGCTTCTAAAGGTAGACTAGAATTGCATTATGATGTTGTAGAGAAATGACTTATTTTGATGTAGGTTCCCTCTAATGAAGATAACATGACATTACATTGTAGATAGCTCAGCTCCATCAACCCAAACACTTCATCACAACACAGATCATTTTGATGTAGCATACTTCAACATAGGTAACATGTGAAGATTGTTGTTGTTTTAGTGTTTTGTCCTTTGTTCAGACTTCACAAAGCCTCTTCAGTTTTCATTTTGATGTTGCACACTAGATTTTCTCAATGACATTCTCAACTTTCAACTATTGCATCTTCAAATGTAGTTAGCATTATTTTTTTGATGTACCCTTAGTGTGTGTGACAACATATGGAAAGTGAAATGCTATAAACCTTAGTCTTCTGATATGCCTTCTATATGTGTGACAACATATGCAAGACATGATGTTGTCTTTGAGGTGTAATCTGAATCATTTTGAACTTCATTCTGAAGTTCAGTGTTCAGAGTCAAAATCTTCATCATTCTGATGTAGACTTTAATGCAACTTCATTTTGATGTATAGATACTATATTATCTCTACTTCAATACATCATTCTGATGTAGTTATCTCATAATCTATCTTATCTTAATTATGGTTTTTCATCAGAGTATCATTCTGATGTTCTTATTCTCAGAGTCCTCAATTACACCATTTTGATGTTCGCTCTGAAATAACTTCATTCTTATATTGTCTGCTCAATGTAGCCTTTGATAAATCTTCTAAGTAAAGACTTCTTGATGTTTTTGCAAACATGGTAAGATTGGGATTTTTAGAGGAAAACAATGAATTCATCAAAAGATGGGTTTTATTCAAATCTTCTCACTTGAATGCATAGTTGAGACATTCATTCTGATCTTTTTTTTTAACTCATCAGAACACTTGGTTTGTTCTGTCTTTTATATATGTATCATTTGCAAATATTTTGGCTTGCATAGTTTTCCCGCATATGATGTTCTGATTTGACAGAGTTCTCTGATGTAGATGGAAAGTCATTGAATGTTCTTCTTATTGGAATAATTTGATGAGATGGTATGACATACCTTTATTCCAAACATTCTACTGTAACATGTTATGCTTTTTACTATTTTTGATTTCTTTGATCCTTTGAATTGCCAAAATGGCTTTCGATGTCTTCATATGATTTTTAGAGAATTCTATCCTTGACATTTGGGCATTGGGTTCATGTCATTTAGATCACCACAACATAAGCAATCTTCAAAGCATTATAGTTGTGTTGTATTGTGAGGACATGACATTTTATCTTGATCATCAATTTCCAACAATATAAAACCCATATTATCTCACGTCTTCTTCATGAGAGAATTAGATCTTTCTCTTAGCTTTCAACAGACACTGAGATAATCTCAAATGCACTTATGCAGCTCAAGCAATCCTTAAATTACTGCACACATATCAAGCTTTCCAAACATATCAGCGTCTACAGCTTTAGGCTCATTTTTTTACATGATCAAGGGTTTATCAAACCATGACTTCTTCATGAAAGTTGAAGGTCATCCTTCAAGATTTCCCTAGCCACCAAGAACATCTCAATTGTATTTCTGGAACTCTAGGTACAATGTCCAGAATGAACTCATCCTACTAGAGAAATTCTATTCTGGGTGTGTTGCAACAATGTTGTTCTTCATAATTGTTCATAATGGTTCTCTCTATAGAATTGTTCTTCTTGTCCTTTAGTTGTTGATTCCTTCTCATGACTTGAAGTTTTCTCTTCACCTAGTGAGCATGTTGACTTCATTGTAGTACACAACCAAAGACACTTTGAGTATTCTTTTGAGTTTTCAAGCCTATCATCCTTTTTAGATACTCATGTTAGCCTTGAGTTTACTTAACTCAACTGTTGCTCTTTATAGAACCTGTCTTTTCTGAATATACTAAAGCAAACTCATCAATAGGCATAAACTCAAAAGACTTATGATTTGTGTTTAGAAGATTTGTCATAATTAAAACACAAAGGGTTTCAAACTCAACATAATGGAGTTGATATTTCTTGTTAGTCTCATGTAATTCACATTCATATGGTCATGTTGGTGTTTTTATGAGAACTTGGATGGTGAAAAGTCTCATAATGTTTAATGAACTAGGTAAGAGTTCATGATTGGTGAGTGAGATATGAATATTGAATTAATGATGAATTGAACAAGATATGAATGATGAATTAATGATGAATTGAACAAGATATGAATTAATGATGAATTTAATGAGATACGCATGATGAATTTGTGATGGATTTAATTGATATCAATAGACTGAGTTGATAATGATGACTGAATGTATGGATGATGATATCAAATTTAAATGACCATAACTTACATGCATCGATGAATGAAATTGCATGTGAGTAGGCATGTAAGTTGAGGTTGCTAAGAAGGCCCTCAGCCTAGTACTGAAGGTTGTCAAGGTGGTTAACATCAAATGGGCCTATAAAATGGATGGGTGGTGAATCTCTAGATAGGTTAAGGTATTTGTAAGCCTTGCTAAGGTAAGCTATTACCCACATATATCCATTTTTGATAAAACCAAACTTCTTTCGTAGGGTTAATCCGAGTCTCCCCGAATGATCAAAGGAGTGACTATGTTTATGTTAAGGAATGTGCTTGGGTTAATCCCTCAAATGGTGAAATCCCCTTGAAATAAAGTGTCAGCATGACATAACATGATACTAAGACATGCATTCACAATTATGACTAGAGGATGACAAGTTACTTGAAAATGATGAGTTGCTTAAGTGCATTTGATGTTAGATGTCTGAAATGATTTCTAAATATCTTTTGAAGTGAACTTATATTATTGTTTCTATATGTTTTTTTTTTATAATAAGCTTACCCTTGTATTTTTTGTTGAACTATGATGATCATATTATTTGACATGGGAGCAAATTATGATCTAGCTTCCGAGGAGCATGTCACTCATGAGTGATGTAGACCTGGTGATGGACTTTGGGGCAAGATGTGACCCTTAGTCATTTGTTTATGCTTTGTATTAGTGTGGACCAACTTAGGATTTAGATATGATTATGATTTATGTTTTATTTATTCCCTTAAGGGGACCCTTGAGATTTGTTTTGGGATATACCTTTTAATGTTGATGTTATAGTGCCTTAGAGCATACATATCTTATGTTTTGTGGTTTAAAGACCATTATATGTGATATTTAGATGACATGCGTGGAATTGTGAAAAATTTATACGTATTTTTATTAATTAAACTAATTCACGAACTTATAAGAGGATTAAAAATGATTTTTTTTTGCATTAGAATCTTAGTGTTCCCTCATGTAATGACATCTGGGGTCATTATACACCAAACAAGATTGGCAAAGGGTATACCTCTTATGAGGGAAAATGTTATTTTGTTATTAATTCTGCATAATTGAGATGATTGATTGACACTTTGGAATAGTGTTTGGTACCCAAGTGGATTTTAGATGAACATTGAATCGCTGTCACTTCCCAAAGATTGAACATCATGGATGATTAGTTGGGAGTATTGATCTATATACAATTAGAAAATTGAAGTGTATTCTAGAAGAACATAAAATAAGACCCATGTTCCTCGTATATTATGTGTGTGTGTGTTAGAGTGAGAAAAAGTCTCTACATTCTTCATCGAAGTGACATTATAAACCAAAACACTTTACTCCATATATACGAAGATTGATTATTTGATCTTATGGAGAACCAAGGGACTTACAGTCTTCACATATTGTGGATCAATGATGAGGACACTTTCCAAATTATATATCATGGTTGGTTCACCATACAATTTTTGTCACCAGTACCTGGAATCCAGATACCTCTAGTAGCATTCTTAGTTCTAGTCAACTTGCAGCTTTGCCACCTCCAGGTTAGGTACACATGCATAAGACACGGTGTTGCATTGATGGACCTCAACAAGGTTAAGGACTTTCAGGATCTGCCTCCATCCCCTCTTATTCTAGGAGATGAAGAGCACCCCGTATAGATTGATAATGATGGACCTATGATGTGTTGGTGGTATGTGAAGATTGATCTTTCGATTTCATGGAACATCCAAGTGACTTATAGTCCACACGAACAGTGGGTCAATGACGAGGACACTTTCCAAATTATATATCGTGGTTGGATCACCATACTTTTTTTCTCATTGGTACATGGAATCCCAATAACTCCAATAGCATTATTAGTCCTAGTTCAACTTGCAGCCCAACCACCTCCAGTTTAGGTACACATAATATATGTTGTTGCATCGACGGACCTTGACATGGATGTCGACAAGTTAAGGACTTTCTAGATCTGTCTCCACAAAGTCTTCTCCACACAAGGATTTGTTTGTTTCAAGCTATTCGTGCAAATCAATATCTAGGAAAACTAATATATTGTTTTAGTTAAAAAAAATGTGCAAAATGTAAACTATAAATTCTAAACACTAAGCTAAAACATGGCAGATTTCACACAAACAATGAATCGAGTAGCTAGTGTACAAGGGTTGAAAGCAACAAATAAACAAACTAGTTAGGGTATTTGGTGATACTAGACAAACATCTCAATATTGCTAATGATGTTTCTCCATTTAATGAAAATCCTAATTGTATCTCAACCTTCTAAAGTATTTTTTAACCTTTATTTTTCAAGTGAGAGAAGTTAAATCACTTAACTCCACTTCTAATCTTTTAGCAAGTATAGTTAAATGATTTGTTAAGGAGTAAGGATCATTAAGAAACTAACATACATCAGTCTATTTCTAGATGAGACATTCATTAAATATATTTCCCAAATCTAAGTTTTCAAAGAATTTCTCAACGACAGTAAAAAAAGCACATAGAAATGTTTGATCAAGCCATAAACAAACATAAAAGAACATAGAAATGATATTAGCACTAAAATTTCATTAAATAGATAATAAGAGTGATTACATAAGAGTTGCTAGTATATCAAATCCTCAACTACAAAGAAGTTAGCCCTTCATTGACATGAGAAACCACTAACAGTTACAAGAACAATGGGACAAATGAAGAGGAATGGTGATGAAACGAAGAAAAAGTGATAAAAGAGAGCTTCAGACACAGTATTAAATTGTTACAAGATTTTTCAAGAAAAATGTTGTTAGGAGAAATGATATTCATGCACAATTGTAATAAAAAAAATCTTAATCAATTTAATCATATTAGTTGTCACAAGATTTTTTTTCAAGAAATTTGTTTTGTTTAACCAAAAAGTGAGTGTAAAATTACAGTACGTGTTGTACTATTTTTTATAAAAGAATTAAAAATTCATCTAAAAAAATAAAGAATTAAAACAAAATTAATGCTGCAGTATTTATTTTAAAGAATTTTTAAAAAAAAGTTAAGAAAATCTATTAACTTTAACTACAAAAATAATCAAAAAATAAGACAACAATTCCACGCTATCATTGACTGATAAACCGGTATTTATGTGTTTCACAATGAGTTTTTGGCCTTGTTTTGATTCATTTTTATCTAATTTTGTTGACAAAAATCATTGATCTTTGTGTGTAACTGTTGGTGCAAAAGGTAGAAAAATGTAGAAAAACACAAAAGGATACTGAAAAAAGGGTTAGAATATAGGTGTGTTGAAGCGCATGAACATGCTCTATCTAAAACAACTGTGCTAGACCCAAAATGCCCATGCTAAGTTCCAGAAGGTCGTTCTTTGTTTTTGTAAAAAGTCCTCCAACGTCAATATTTTTTCGAGAACAACCATGCTCCTTAGAGGACGATAATGCTGTTGCCAAAAATTGAAATTCCAAAGTGTTTCGCCCAAAGAGAGTGGTTGTGCTCTCTATAGCACGACTGTGTTGATCCCAAATTCAATTTCATTTGTCTATTTTATAAAAAGAAAAGGGAAAGTGAGAAGGGAATATCTTTTACTCTATTCACGAAATTAGATTTTTGGAGTGAGTGACCATGAGTGAGCACTATCGGGTAGGAAAGGATACGAGGAAGACTACCAAGGCTTTGAATGGTAATTTCTCTTCTTATTTTCATGATGTATTTGAGGTTGTCTCTTTGCTTGTTTGTGTCTATGGTTAGCTAAAATCCTCTTTTCTAGAGCTATGATATAATCTACAGATGAACCCCAATTTTTGTTAATTGAAATGCATCTTTATTCATTCAATTATTTTGTTCTACTATGCTTAATTTCATATTAGAATTGGTCACTCTATTTCTCATTCTTCTATGTGTTTGTGGCCAACTAAGCACTTTTGATAGAACTGTAAAACAAATGCATTATGTGAAATATGAATGACCAAACGTATTTTAGGAATTCCTGGTTAATTGTTTGTAATTACTCTCTAGACTTATCAATACTACCAGGCGAGACATTCAACGACGGTTCTAAACCCCATTCGACGACGGTTATAAAATCGTCGTTGTTGCGCATGTCGTTGAAAACTAGAACTTTCGACGACGGTTCAAAAAACCGTCTTCGTTGAATGTTTTTTTTAATACATACGAAGACGGTTTTTACTTAAAAATCGTCTTTGTTTATCCTTTTTTTAAAAAAAAAAACTACGAAGACGATTTTTAAGTAAAAACTATCTTCATATGTGTACATACAAAGACAGTTTTACTTAAATCGTCTTCGTTTATCCTTTTTTTTTTTAAAAAAACCTACGAAGTAAAAACCATCTTCGTATGGGTACATAAAAAGACAATTTTTACTTAAAAACTGTCTTTGTTTATCCTTTTTTTAGAAAAAATGAGAAATAATTAATGAAATACATTAAAAAAAAGCTACTTACAGAAGTAATTCCTATTAAAATTTCTCGTAAATAATTAATTTGATATTATAATTATTAACTCACTTCATTGACTAGAACATTGAGTAGAATATGAGAAATAATATCATTTTCTAGTTCAAAAACTTAACTAAAATATTAATACAGTTAAAACTAAACGATATAGTTACTTAGAATAATTATAATAATGGATGAATAAGATTAGAAATTGATAATAATTTATTTTAAAGTGACGTAGCAAACTGGAAAAACATGACCATAAAATTTATCACATTAACCCCTAACAAGTTAAATTTTTTAATGTTATAAAAAGTTTATTTAGGACACTACGTAAATGTGTCCTACACATATTAGCATATTATAATAATGGATATATACTAGAGTAATTCCAAATTTTTAGAAATAGTAATACAAATATAGTCCAGTTATGTTGTAAAGATACAATATTTGATTAGAATTCAATGTAGAAAGCAAAGGTCCACCGGGTTTTTACGAAACCCAATAAGTGGAACCTAGCATCATGCTATCATGTGATTTCATTCCATCACTTTCCATTAATCCAAACATAGCCTAGGTAAAGATACAAAATGGAAGTGTAAAAGAAACACTCAAACTATCATACGGTCATTGATCTACATCCATCCCCCTGCCATTTTATAATGATTCACCTAGAATAGTCTATGACTACATAGTTATCAACTTAATAGCAGGGGAAGAGAAAAAAGATATCATATTTTACAAGTGCAATATTAGGATCCCTAAGACCCTAATGGTGCAAACAAAAATCATACAAAAAGACCAAGATATTTTATTGCAGAGGAATCAATAAAACTATCCACTATATATTCATTCAACACCATAGGTTGTTTCTTCGAAAGTTGACAATTTAAGGTGTTATGTGTGTGAATTTATAAGGTGTCCTATCCAAACTGAATATAGCTACCTAGAGTTAGTTAAAATAACACATACAAAAAGCCACTCAGTGGAAGTCATCACAAAATTGACATGACCATGTAACAAGTAACCTTACCCACAAATAGTTATAGAACCATGTTATTCATTGAGAGAGGGCAAAAAAAATACCACGAATCTATTTTTGGGCTTGGTTCAAAGAGGTTGGGCTGCCTCAAAAAGATATGCCTAGTGATATGTTCAAAGCTGCTTTATGTCAGCCTCAAAATGTTGCACTTGCTTCCCTGGTCTGCCTTTGACTTCATCCAGCAACTTTAATGATACTATGAAGAACCCGACGTTCCATTCTCAGGCTGTCATTGAAAAGTAAATATAACACAAACAAACAAATAACATAGTGACAGGAAAAGAGGTAATGGGTAGCCAAGATAATAAAATAAGTCTGATGCCCATGACCCCTCAAAATTTTGACATTAAAATCCTACTTTTGTATTTTTATAAGATGTAAACAAAGAATTCATATAAATAGATGAAACTTGCGATTGCTGGTTGTGATAAACCATAGAATGCACTAAATGCTCTAATATTTCTTGTCTTATGTTATGTTGCATAACGTCTCTGTTTTGTTTTTTTTTTCAGTAAAGCCACTAAGTTGTTCCCAAACAAACACAGAACTCGCCCAATTCTGGAGCATCAATTAGCCACTGCACTTGAAGCAACACATGTGAAGCCAGGTTCATCAAATGCCACACCAAAAACAACAAAAAACAGGGCCTACCCAAACAGAAAATTCGAAAAACAAAAATGTAAACCCGCAACAAAAAAAACTCTTCACAATACAACAATCAATACATGCATGTGGGTGTTGAACTTTCCTACAACCTAAACTCAAGGAACAAAAAATAAAAAGCAACAAAATTTGGAATAAATGCAGAAAAACATAAAAACATAACAAAAATAAAGGGGGGGTTCATCAACATGGCATCCACAAAAGAAGCATCATACATTATGATAAAAGGTATAGCAAACTAACCATTAATTTTCAAATTATTGTGCTTCACAACTGAAACCATCACTGTCAAAGACCCACAGACTCCATGCTTTCAAATCTTTCTTTGAACTGGGGAGCTTTGTGGCCTACCAACATGCACGGGGGCTCAGGCTTTGGAACCTCTTCCGAGGGTACACTGATGGTGGTCGAGCTCTTGCGGCGGCGACATCACACAAGGTGCGAAGGCAACAAGCTTGGACGAAAGAGAGACTTTGTGTGGTAAGTTAGGGTTGGGGCTTTTGATATTCCGTATAAAAAAAATCCAACGGACTGAAAATCCATGGGAAGATCCCGTCGAAAATAATGAAAAATTCAGGCAGAAGCAGGTGGTGGGAAAGAGTTCGTCGGAAATGATGGAATTTCTTGTAGTGGCTGGAAGTAAGCTTGGGAAGATGATGGTGTGCAAAAATGTCGACAACTAGGGCACATGCTTCTATCTATTGTACAATATAAATTGAAATTTGGGACAACATAAAACAACCGTCTTTGAAATCGACCAAAACGATGACGTGTCTGAAGAACCATCTATGAAGCCAGTAAAACGAAGATAGTCTACTCTAAACCGTCTTCGTTTTGTCCTTTGAAGGACGTTTGCCGAAAACCCGTCGTTATAAACATCCAAATAATTGCAAAATTGCCACCGCGTGGCCTACGAAGATGGTTATGGCATAACCGTCGTCGATTCTGTGTCGTACAAATGTATATTTGTAGTAGTGTATGTTTTCTCTTAATTTGAATTCTAACCAACCAATTAGGATATGAATTAAGAGAAAGAGGATTGATAGTGTCTGATGAGGACCTATCAACTAACTTAAGATGTTTTCAGTAATTGGTGTTATTCAAAATTTTAATTAAAGAATTGGGAAAATTCAAGTGCATGATTATAATTGTAGTCGTAGGCCTTTTTATGTATCAAGTATCTCACATCACCATTGTTCGTTCTTGAGTTTTCTTTTCCTACAAGTAATTGAAAACACTTTCTCAACTATTGATAAAAAGCAAATTGTTTAGCTTACAGCAAATTAAATTATTACGGAAACACAATTGGTTTTTGTGTATGATATCTGGACTTAGGTTCAATATAACTACGCGTAAGATGTACTTAATTATCCTTAGCAAACATATTTTATGCTAAATATTTTCCGTGTTGCATATTTCTTATAACGCAATAAAGTATCTTACAATCAACTCTTCTCCTGTATGCTTGTTAAGTTGAAACTGCATTTAAAGTCAAGATTCAATTAAGAAATAAATTCAGGCAAGCAGCTAGCGCTGCCTTGTGTTACGTTTGAAGTTTGGTGTTCGCCATATGTTACTAGAAATCTAGAACAGGGTTGGTGTTCAACAACTTCGATGATTTTAAGGGTAAGAAGACGTCAACTTGACAATACTCCTAACATGTAAAACGAACTATGAAATAAGAAGTAGATCTTGCCTGCAATAAAAATATTTGAATGAAAAATGTTTATTAGTCGTAATATCTCAACTTTCAACTGTGCCTACCTTGTACTCGTAATCTTTTTTCAGTCTCGTACAAGAACCAAATCATTGATTATGCATGCAAATAATTGACAACGATGTTTCTCTAGAACATAATCAATTATTATGGCCAATATATATAGAGCAATCATATATACGCTCCTCGGCCGCGTCCAGAGAGAGATTATTAAAAAAAAATGGTTTTGGGTGCAAAGGGTAACGTATAAGAAATAAAAGAAAACTATTGAAATATTTAATGTCATTAATATATTTTTTTTGTAATTTTTAATAGTTACTTTATTTATTGATTTCTCAATCCTAACCGCCACTTTTTATTTGATTAAATTTTAAATCAAAACCGTTGAAAAAATTGGATGAAACGGGAGCATTTATTCATGTCAAAGCAACAAAATAGAACCAATTATTTTCTTGTGTCAAGAGATGACACAAGTAACCAAAATTTTCCACAAATTCAAGTGGCTTAGATTTCAGGCTTTTCTCTTAATCAGACTCCTTTCATTCATAGATAGTGTCAATGAATAAAGAGAACCACTTGCATGGGCTTGTAATTTGCTTGATTACAAAGTTAGTAGGTTAAAAATTAATTGATGTGATGCCCTTCATAGACTTACATTAGTGAATTCTATACTTTGTTAGATTTTGTGTAGTTGTCACATAGAATCATGTTTCCCATGACGATTCTAACAATGAGCATCGCATATATAAATTGTCCACTTCAACCAACAATTTGTCATTTACCCATTGATTTGTAGGTTCCACCTAAATGCCGAAGTGAAGCTCAAGAAAGGAACCGTCCTTCATTTTTTTTAATGCAGGTACATTTTCAGTACCATGTGAAAGTACACTATGCCTATTTTGTAAATAAAGTTTAGCCTCTTTTATAATTATGATGTTTTCATGCGGTAAATAATAATGAAAAAAAGTATGATCGGAATTAATTTTTTAATCATTTTTATTATTATATTCTTATCCATAGACCATAGCTACCTGCTATAAAGGTAAAAATAATGAGAATTGTAGGAGACATCATCTTATTTAATCTCCCTATATATCATCACCTAATTTATGAGAACAAAATTGAAAAAAATATAAATTTACAAGATTAAAATTAAAAAAATAAATTTACAGTGATAAAAAATTTTAAAAAAAACTTACAGGACCAAAAAATATATTTAAATATTTTTTTTATAAATATTGTGGAAAAGATACAACAAAACTACTGCAAGCCATCAACTGAAACAAGCGAGGCTAGAGATGCCGGAGGGGAAGGTAAAACTACAAACGTTTGAAATTTTATTATTATTAATTTAGTAAAAGTATCGGATATTTTTGTTATCTTCATCCAACGATGCAATGAAAGATTCAACTTCAGTTAGCAGAAAAAGATTTTCAATTTAAATGGGAAAACCGATAAATTGTTGTACGAAAAAATAAAATACAAAAAATTCATAAACGTATACCACTATAATTTAAAAATTAGCTATTGTGAAATTATTATTGCACGTCAATCAGACAGTTTTCTAACTGCAGATAATATGGATCCCGGAAAAGAAATGTATGCATCAATTGAACATTGCAGTTTGTTTTCATGATATATTAATAATTGGTCGTGCACAAATTAAACTTTTATTGCAATTTTAATACTACTAGCTCTAAACTGCTATCAATTGTAAATATATATTATTTAAAATGAGAAAATATTAATATAATTATTTCTTCTGTTTATTTTTTTATTTTTTGAGAATTCTTCTGTTTATTATTACACACGATAATTTCTTTTTATGAAATTAGCGATTGAGGCTTTATTAAAAAAAGGAAAAAAAAAATCTTTAAACACCTAAATCAATTGACATCTTGCGAGAGAGATGAAAAGAAAAAAGAAAAAAATATCAATGTAATAAATGATTAAATATAATAGGAAGAGAAAAATAAAAATAAAAATTATGGATGGGATGTTTAATATTCAGGGTGTGTTAAAATATAAGAACCCATAAAATAAAATACAAAATCCAATTTCGTTTAAATGACTGGCATCCAATAATTAGAAGTTAGAGAAATGACTCTTCACGTCATGCCTACAGACTTTTTTCTATTTTTTATAATTATATACTTATAACTGCTCACACGTATATACTAAGTAATTATTAAAAGTGTAAAATTTAATGACCAACTAATTAATGAAGTCTAACAGTCAAGAATAGATATGTACATTTTTTATATAAGCTAATGATTTTATTACTTTGAAAACGATTGATAAATGGTTTTTTTACTCTGAATTTATTTATTATTAATTAATGTAGAAGAGATATGAACTTATTTAGATGTAAAAGTAATAAATTAATAGAGTTTACAAAATAATTGTCGTAAAAGTGTTAATTAATATAAAATAATGGAATTAAAATTTATTTATAAGTTACATTAACTAGTTTTGACATATGAATTTTATAAAAGATAATATTTTTTACGTAATCATTTGATACACATACTCTTATTTGCATAGCATCTTGTACTGCATGTATATAGGTGATATATGTATATGCTTTAGACCCTTCAAAAAGAGAAAGAAAGGATCTAATTATTTCTTAGTTAAATAGAAGAAGAGATTTTCGTTCCCAAATCGGAGGTAAAGATTTAATGATATATGTGACTGACGTGGTTTGTCAAAGGTAAAAACAACAAAAAAAGGGACAGTGGTTGAGTTAGGGGTGTAAGTAAAAAAATTTAAATATAGAAATTAGAAAGTTTATCGAGATTGAATGGAGTTGAACAAAATAATACTAATGTTGTATTTGATTAGTCATTGAAAAGGGTACAAGCTAACCAGGTTCGATGATAAGTTGAGAAGATAAAGCTTTGAAAAAAAAAGATTTCTAAAAACAAGTTATTGAAGTTATATATTCCTCGAAAGCACGAAGAAAGAATTGAAGGTATGTTGTTTTGATCAAGTGTACAAAAATAATTATTAATAGTTTTCCAATAAAGAGTATGAAGACACGTGTCAATATCAAAGATAGTTAATTTGAATAAGTTATACACTTTTACTAAATCGACCATTATGTTGAATTAGACTATAAATAGACACAACCATTATACCAAAATTGACATTTAGTGCCAGGTACTTAGTGATGGTTGCCAAGGACCGCCTAAAGCAAACTACTTGGTGTCGATCTACAAATCGACAGTAAATTTCAAAGTTTTGTGGCGAGCATTTTCTCTTTATGACATATTGAACCACCTCTAATATTTTTTAGAATTTTTAAGTTTCATTTTCAATTTTAAAGATTAAATAATTGAAATTTATGATAAGTACCCGAAGTTGTAACTGTCTTTATAATTTTTGAAGATTTTTTTTATATTTTAAAGATAAAATAATTGATATACATAATAAATAGTGGTATTGTGGCCACTCTAATGTTTTAAAACAGAATGTTTCTTTTTCAATTTTAAAGATTAATTAATTGAAATGCATAACAAATAATGGCGAGTGTAGCGGTCATTAACATTTTCAAGCATTTTTTTAGTTTATTTTTATATTTATAGATTAAATAATGTTATATATATATATATAAAATTAATAGTGGCTGTTGTTGCCACCCATACTATTTTCAAGGATATTTTAGGTTTTAGGTTCCTCTTTATATTTAAAACAAAGATTTTTTTTACAGGATTTTGAATTGAGATTAAGAAATTGATATACAAAATAAGAACCGGCGGTTACAATCACCATTATATGTTGTTAGAATATTTTATTTCTTTTTAGTTTAAAAAATAAAAGGATTAAATATTAATGACAGTTTAAATTGACCCTAATCTTGGAGAATAGTTTTAAAATTTTTACATTTTTTTATAATAGCTTAAATCAATTTGGGTTAGAAATTTGTTGGAGGTTACAAATGGCCCTTATTCTTTATTTGTTTTTAGATAAATTTTTATCTTATTTCAATTTAAATAAAATAAGGCTAAAATATGTTTTAGACTAAAATAAGTTCCTAATAATTTTTTTTTGTGATTGATTCCTGATATATTAAAAATTTTGTTTAAGATCTTTGTCATCAATTAATTAATGAATGATGATTATTAAATCAACTTTATAATTAAAAATCTTTTTTAATGTATTTAAATGATTAAATTAAAACAAAATAATATTAAATTATAAAGTAAACCCCATAACACTATCATACTAAACATTATTCATGAGCTTCATATTTGCATCCCTCGAGTCATTCTCAATGGTTGACATTTTCCTCAATGATTAACACCTTCGCATAATCTCAATTCATCAACATTCTCCACTAACGTAAAACATATTTTCCAACCTTCAATTGCATATCAGTGGTCACGATTGCCAAATTTGTGTCACGAAAACTTGAGGTGTATGAACTCCTTCATTGTCTTGCCCTCTTCATCAGCATCGTTGGAAACCCTAATTGCCACATCTAGCCTATGAAAATTGAAAAAAAAAAATGCACCATTTTGGAGGTAAGGTATGTACTCGGTGGCAAAGAGGTGCATATTGATGTTGGTGAGGTTTGACATTGGTAGGTTGTTGTAATTGGCGGTGGTGAGGAGGCTAGCGTGGTGCCCACGAATGATGGCCTAAAGGAACTGCTGTGGATTTTGAAATTAGATATTTGAATCCATACATATTAGATGGGATTTGATTCCAGTTGAAGGAAAGGGAACTCGAAAAAAATAGATTAGAACATCCTCCTTTGAGAAATTTATACATGGGGATTATTGAATAATAATGATGAGCAATGAATATTGGCGGGTTTAGAATTTACCAAAAACTGCATTTTAAAATTTTTAGCAACAACATCACCACTTAACTGAAGATAGAAGTCTATTTTTTTTTAATATATCAAGAATATCTAATATAAAAATAATGTGTTATGCCTCAAGTTTTTAGTAATATATATTAATTTTCTTGACTCATATTTATGGTCAGTTCAACTAACCTTAAGTAGGCAAAAAAATTTAAACATTGCTTTTTTAAAAAAAAAATTACCAATTTATTGCAGTTTTAAAACTTATTACACGTATATAGCAACTAATGGCGCCCAGGCAAAGCGCATTCAGTCACGCCCCCACAAAACTATGAACACCCCTACTCAAGCAGTTATTCTAAATTAAATACTGACGTAGTTTTCCATAAAATCAAGAAATTGTTTACAGAGAGCCCCTTAATTTATTATGAACAAAAGCTAAAGAACCAAGAATGAACAAACAACCACAATCACAAGACATGTTCCACAGAACTCCATTAGGCTTTAATTTTCATAGACATGTTTAGTTCCACATTGATAAACAAATAACTCATCTCACTACTCCCAGTGTTTCATAGGACAAAGACAAGCCACTTTGATCACAAATTAAGAAGCACATACTCAGTTTATTTATCAATCAATTCAACCCAAGAAAAATTCTAGTATGCTTCATAGTGAGGCATCACAGGATGCAATGGGGCCAAGGTACATTGAAAGATGGGTAATGAAAGAACAAGATAACAAAGAGCTCCAAACATTAACCTGTACTCAGTGACAGACTACTCCAAGGTGAAGGAAAATTTATTTCTTGTATTCAACAAATCCCAAAACTTATTCTTTTGAAAATCTTGCTTCCCCTTTCTATTTATTTAACAAATTATTATTTTCATTTCATGGGACATTTCTTTCTTTAACCACATATTCCCATTTAATTTCACCGTTATCTTTTAAATTACCATGTACAATAGTATCAAACAATCAATACTGTAGGGTGTTAGAGAAAACTTCAATTCAACTCAAAGCCTAAAAATTGTCTTAATCAGTGTACACAAGAAAATCACTCAAAGATATGTATGTCAAAATAAACTAAGTGCATAATGATTAGAGTGGACCAAACATCATACATAACAAAAAGATCAAGCTCAAAAGTCTTTTCAATGACTAAGCTTAGGAGAACTGTTAATATAGGGATTTATGCTAATGTTATGCCTCTATAGAGGCATCCTATAGTAAAGGGCTAACAAGATAAGGTCTTAAATCTGGCTGGCCTTTGAGTGATTGAGCTTGTATCCCCCCTCACATGTAATCTCCCTCAAGGTTCTGGCCCCTATATAACCCTCATGTGGTCCAGCTTTTCCCAAAGATAGGCATCGATTAGGACGGAGGCATTTGCCACAAAACCCAAGATGATGTTGAACTTTGCTAGAGTCACGCCATGCTCTTGACCCATTAGGAAAAAGGAGACCATATGTTCTATTGAGGGATATGTGTATTGTACCACACCTGGGTCCTCAGTATGTGAGGGAATGGTTTTTTGCACACTCTACAAGAGACTAAGAACTCAAAAGTTGGTGTTCGATAGGTGGGATCATCGATCATTGCCAAGTGCCCCCATCCAAAGCATGGATGTAGTTCATAAGCCCTTCATGCACTCCAAAGGCTACGAAAGTCGCCATATCTAGGTGGTGAGTAGGGTGAATCAGTAAGGTAGAAAGCCTCCAATAGCGGCCTACATACTAGGTTGAAATGTGTGGGTTAGGATCGTCACCCTTAGGTTAAGCAACATGCAATGCTGATGGAGATGGGTAAGGAGGTTTGTTGATGGGGTACCCGTTGACGGGGGGAGCCTACTGAGGCAGTGACTGTTAAGGAGGTGGTCGACAACTGCGTCGAACTGTAGAACATCCTCTATCACTTTGGCCATCTTTCTAGAACTCGCTGCCTTCCATGAACCTGCATATAAGATAGTGGAAATAGAAATGGGAAATAAAAGGGTTAGTTTTTGTTTTTTACCACCACGAGCGGATGACATAGATAGCATGACCTGGGAAGTATGATCATCCTGTGTAGAACAACATGCATCAAGCCCAGGAGCACAGGCATGCTTCTCAAGATCAACATGAACATTCAAAGAAAAACCTAGGAGCATGGGCCATGTTCCATGAGCATGGCCTGTTCAACCGCTGCAACCTGTTATTACGTGTAAGCTTAAGATCCAAATTTAGAAACTTCAGAGGTCATATGGCTTTGGGCTCAAGTTTAAAAGGTAAATGGAATTTTTTCCCATACACTAGCATAAATTGGGATATCCCAATGAGAGTTTTAAAGGTTATTTTGTAAGCCCAGAGTGCACCATCCAATTTCAGGGACCAATCCTTCCTAGATGCACTCAAAGTTTTCTCTAATATCCTTTTCAACTCCTTATTAGAAACCTTGACTTGACCACTAGTAGAAACCTTTGAGTAATACAATATTTGGCCAAGAGGCCATCAAACAGTTTATTACAAAAATGGATGCTGCCATCACTTATGATTGCTCAAGGTTTCCCAAACCAAGTAAAAATATTTTTATTTAAAAAATTGGTCACACTCCGAGCATCATTATTTTGAGGCATTTCAAGGTGCCTAGACAAAGCACTAGTGCGCTGATAGTTATCACATGACCTAACTTAATCATTTTCATCCCGATGAAAGGTAGGCCAAAAGAAGCCACATTGGAGGTCCTTGTGGGGCCATGGTGGCCCCCAACCTACATACAATGACAGTGCTGGAGAATAAAAGTTACCTCCTTCTAAGGCACACAACGCCTCACCACATCATCCCCACAGACCTTGTAAAAGTAGGGATCATCCTAGAAATACTACTTGGCCTCTGCAATTAACCTCTTATTCTCCTGGAACTTGAACTCCAGCAAGAACACCCTTCATGCTAAATAATTGATAATTTCAACATATGAAGATGCTCGTAACAAAGCAGTTACAATAAGGAGATGCTCATTAGGAAATGTCTCATGTATCACTGCATCTTTAATGGATTGCCTCACAAAGGGTCAAGGAGATACAAGTGGTCAGCCACCAAGTTTTCTGACATATTCTTATCCTTTATCACTAAATCAAACTCTTGAAGCAGCAATAAACACCTTATGAGCCTAAGCTTGACATTCTATTTACTAAGCAAAAACTTAATAGAAGAATGGTCAGTAGAAACAATAACTTTAGACAAAACAAAGTAATGCCTAAATTTATTAAAAGGGAAGACAACTACTAGAAGCTCTTTTTCAGTAGTGGTGTAATTTTTCTGAGTTGCATCTAGTGTCCTTCAAGCATAATAGATGGTGTGAAACACCTTTTTTATTCTTTGGCCTAGAATTGCCCCCACAACCACATCACTAAAATCCCACATTAATTCAAACAACAATGACCATTCGGGGGAAACAACCACATGAGCATTAATCAAGCGTTCTTTCAATAACTTAAAATCACTCAAACACTCATCACAAAAAATAAAGTTGCCTCTTTGTCTAAGAGGTCATTTATTGACTTATCAATTTTTGAAAAATCTCTCGCAAACCTCTTATAAAAGCCATCATGGCCCAAAAAACTCATCACCGTCTTAACACAATTGGGCAAAGGCAATTTAACACTAATCTTGTCTCTATACACCTTTTCAAGACTACATTTTAATTTTTCAATCAGGCATCAAAAGATTGACCAAAAATAGAAAATTCATCCATAAAGATTTCAATATTGTTTTCAATCAAGTCAGAGAAAATTGTCATCATACATCTTTGAAAAGTTGTAGGAGTAATACAAAAGCTAAAAGGCATTCTTCAATATGAAAATGTCCCATAATGCCAAGTAAAAGTGGTTTGGTGTTGATCCTTGTCAACCAAAGGCACTTGCAAATAGCCAAAATACCCATCAAGGCAACAATAGAACGCATGACTGTAAAGTTTCTCAAACATTTGATCAATAAAAGGGAGAGGGAAACAATCCTTCTAGGTGGTTTCATTAAGTTTCCTGTAATCGATACACATCCGCCACATGATAGTCTTTGTTGCCGCTACAAGCTCTTTATGCTCATTCTCCATGATAGTAGTGCCTCCCTTCTCAGGGAAACATTGGACCGAACTTACCTATTCACTGTTGAAGATGGGATAAATGATGTCGACGTCTAACAGCTTCAGTACCTCTTCTTTCATAATCTCCATCATGTTGAGGTTGAGCCTCCTTTGAAGCAGTCGCCTAGGTTCATGACCTTCTTCCATGGGGTGCACATCGTAGGGTTAATACCCTTGATGTATTTGATGGTCCACTTAAAGGCTTCCTTGTTGTCTCTCAAGATTCTCAAAAGCTTTTCTCCTAATGTTTCCTAGCATGGAACTCTTTCCAAGTGGTTTTCCATTCCCACACTAGGAAATAAGGCCTCTTACCAAATCATTAGTAGGATCTCTAGTTTGAATGAAATTACAGGCAGTAAAAGAGGCAAGCTTCTTCATAGTATTAGACAATTTAAAAACAACTTTCTCATCACCATCCTAAGTGTGAGCTTTCCTTGCCTAACCTTTATAACCATGTCACAAGTATTAAAAAATGGACGCCCTAGTATGATCAGGACATCCCCATCCTCTTCCATATTTAGCACCACAATCTTAATTCTAATAAGATTCTTATGATTGTTAATTGCCAATTTCCAAGGTCAATTATTAGTCATTGATGGTAGTCTAATAATGCTCTTTGCCTTATAGTTTTCATCTACATGTAATTTGTAGAATTAGGAAAAGAGTGTTTTATACCAAACTACATGGCCAAACTGGTTGAATAATCTTCGATAGGTTGATGAGGAAACTGATTAATCACCTTAGTCATCAATCTTAATCCTTTTATTTAAATTAATATGTCAGCCATCAATTGAGTATTAGAACGATCATTTCCAAAAAGAAAATAAAAGCAAGGAAGAGAATCAATTAACTAAATAACATCGATAATCTCATTAAAATTAAGAAAGGGGTTGAAGGTAGGTTACATCATAATCCCCGGAATAGGGAGACTAGCCACTCAGCCATGAATACACTAGAAATCCTAAGAATAAGCACAAACATACCAAGAGGGTTGAAATCCGGGCGAGGAATCTTCCCAATCGTGATCTTCGTGCTTTACTGGGGCTAAGGACTCTTACACAGTACTTTCGTTCTTTTGGAACTCAAAGTTTCACACAAGAGTAAAAACTATTGAACCTAGGGTCTAAAACAAACTATTTATAACAAAAGAGTTAAGTGACAACCATCACAAATTGATAATGGCCTTGATGAATTGATTAGGGTTGTGATGATTTTTCAGATGAAAATCTACGTTGAGCTGTGATCAATTCATCAAGGCCTTGATGAATGACCACGACCTTGATGAAATGATCAGGACTATGAATTTCCGATGCTGAGCCCTAATGAAATTAACACAACCTTGATGATGTTAAAGTTGATCATGACCTGATGATTGATTAAGGTCATGATGAATGGCCGAAGTCAAACTTTATCAGATTTTGGCTGGTTTTTTTAGTCCTTTTTCTTCAAATACTTCTTGATCGCCTATCTAACAAAACTAAGCATAAATTGTGAGTTCTACCAACAAAGTGTATCATAAATGCACACAATAGGCCTAAAAGTACACATAAAAGGCAATCAAATTCCGACTTACCAATACATTCGACACAATTCTGCACAATAAGAATAAAGCCTTTGGTTGTGCTTTCAAACTCCAAAAGTTTTGCACCAGAGTCATGCTTTGAGAGCCCACTATGTTTATGTGTAAAGCTTGGTAGGTCGATTGATTGAGAAGCTCCCTGAGCTATTGCCCTCCCAACTTCATTGATCATGACATCATTACTAATTATTACATTAGCTAAAATGTGATGTAGGTCATCAAGTTGGGACTTTTCCCATTCACACATCCTTCTTCTACACTTAAGCCTCTATTCCCATACTCCTTCCCTCCATACTCCCACATTTTTAATGATATCACTTGGCTGTTTTGAAAGAATAAACAACTGAGGAAATTTGTCCCCAAGGCTCCCCTCACCCACCTAATTATCAAGCCAAAATCTAGCTTGATCACCACCACCAATTTTCCATCTAAGTCACCTATCATACTGCCTATGCGTATTCCATCACCACAAGTTAAAACTAAATCCCTCCACCATAAAAGATATTTTGGTGTTACTTCCTCTCTCACAATCTCTTTCCACCTTTCATATTCATACTCCAATACCATCACCCAGAATGCTCCTTTCTCCTTAAGCAACACCCACCTCCACTTTGCCATTGAAGCAATATTAAACAATTTGGTATGTTAGATGCCAAGGCCTCCATGTTCTTTCAAGCAACACACTTTATCCCAACTAACCCAACTTATCTTTCTCTTTTCCTCATCTCCCCCCCCCCTCCCCGCAAAGAAAGTTCCTTTGAATAGACATGATCTTTTGTTCAACAATATAATATGTGAAATTTTTAAAAAGGATAAAAAAAAATAGACAAGGATGTCAACATGGAATTTATCAAGCAAACTCTCACAACAAAGGACAGTTTTGTGTTTCCATGGTGCTAGTTTCTTTTTAAGCTTAAGAATAATGGGATTCCAAATGTCCTCCCTCTTAGGATTAGCACCGATGGAGATACCCAAGTATGTGAAAGGTAGAGGTAGGAAACAACAATTTAGGATTTTAGAAAATCCCTCACCACCTCACTTCTCTCCACTCCCAAAGCCCCAAAACAACTTTTTTTTAGGTCGGAGACCAATTTGAAGCTCATCATCAAGTTCTTAATAATCAACACATTAAAAGCCTTTTAGCCCATTATCTTTAATTATATTTGGGTTTGAACCTTTTATCCCATTATCTGTAAATACCCTTTTGAACTTTAGAATAAAGTTTCAAATTTTTGACGCTTGACATCTAAGGGAAGAGAGCTAGAATCTTGATCTTTTCCTGGTTCATTATCTTCTTTTCTTAATTTTGGTTTTGCTTTCATGGATACCCGTGAGTAGTCCCTTTGTTTTCTAGAATTAGTGTAGCCTATGGACATCTAATGAATTAATTTTCTTTTATCCTTGTGTTGTTCTAGTTCTCTTTGATTTTTTTTTTCTATTGCTTTATTTATGTTGAATGAATTTGGCCTATGTTTGACATAATCATAGGTGCTTAGGTAAGTACTAAGAGGCGAACCCATAATTTTGGGACTATAGAAAGTAACTTAGGTGTAAAGTCACCAGAGTAGGTTAAATCCTAAAAAAACAAACAAATTAATAAAGTTCTTAAAGGGTCTAATTAAATGTAGTTGTCACTTTAATATATTTTTTTTCATCAAGACTGAGATTTTGAAGGATTAATCATCTTTCATGTCTTTGGTTCTAATACATACTCCAAATTTTGTTAGTTGTTGTTATATAATAATAATAAAGATAAATTGAAATTTTGGTCCTTTAATTTCACAAATCCACTATTTTAATCCCCTTGGTTTTAATTGAACATTTGATCTTCCTTATGTTCAAACTTTGTGATGTTACTTTGTCCATTAATTTCACTGTGTTGACAATTGTGTGATTGTCATTGACTGTCTAATGATGTCATACGTTTAAGATGTGTTTATTAAAACATAATTGTGATTATTGTTTAATTAAATTAAGTTAAAATTAATTTAAAAACAAAAAAATAAAGGAATTGTTGAGACCCTCCCTCTTCGCCAACGATTCTTTGTTTTTGTCCTTTTTCCTTTCCTTCGCCGCTCCTCTACCCTCTCTTTTTCTGTCTCTTCTTCCCTTTTCCATAAACCACACTCTCTCCCAACTTAACACAATATCCATATCAAGCCTCAAAGTGGTGTGGCACAAGGACCCAACACTGAACAGAGCCATAGAGTACGACAAGTGTTATAAGCAATACGCCCATATCGTCAAAGAAGTCCTCAACGAACCAGGAAAAGTCATCCCTCTACGCTACCTTGAAAAACACCGCAAACATATGCGCCTCAAGGTCAAAGCCGAAACCTTTCTCAACCAAAAACCTCGACTTGTTAGATCTCTACTATGATCACATGAAACCCAAAAGCCAACTGGTCAATAGATTCAGGAGAAACCCAAAACCTTCGTTGACGGCTCCACTCAAAGGAAGCCTCGAATTTTCTCTACTGATGGCGGGTTTTGGCTTAATGGAGACAATGAAGACGCGCCGCTGGAGGTGGAGGAGGTTTTTGTGTCGGCGCAGGGAAGGAGAGGCGCCGCGAGGGAAGGGATCAATTTTGTAGTAGAGGAGCAGCGATGTCGCATCCACGGCAGAAACATAATTCTTTTTCACTTTGCTTTGGCGGTTCTAGTGAAAGAAAGTGTATACAGAGAAGTGCATGTGGTGCGAAGGACACTGTGTTGTGTGCACGTTAGTGTCTGCAAAAGAAGCCAAGGTGGAGAGTTGTTGAAGGAAATGGAGGGTGGGGACGTTTAGGGTTCATAGCTGCATTTTAGGAGGTTAGGGTCCCTAATCTGTTATAAAAGTATTTTAATATTCAGTGGTTTTAATTATTTTAAATACAGTATAACATAATAAATTTACTAATCACAATTATTCACTAATAATCAAACACATAAATGTTTCACAATTCACAAATTAATTAATCAATGTTCACAACCTAATGATCAACTATAACAAGGGTAAGAATAACAAAAATTGTCAATTTCTAAAATTAGAAGGATTAAATGTTATAATTAAAAATTAGAAAAGATGAAAATCATGAATTTATAAAAATAGGAAAATTATAATTATAATTTAGCCTAAAATAAAAATAAAAATAAAAATAAAAATAAATAAATAAAGTAAAAAGAATAATAAAAAATGACAATAAAAATCCTCCTAAAAAACAATAAAATAGTACTATAATGATAACAATAAAAAAATATTAATATGATAATAATAATAATAATAATAATAATAATAATAATAAAAACAAAATAAAAGTGTGGTTTTTCTAATATGAAATTTTATTATTTTCTTTTTATACCTATTAAATAATTTTAATTCAAATATGTCTATTCAACCAAACAACTTCTATTTTTCCTTTATTTTCTTATGGTTCTTTTCTCACTGGTTCTTTACTCACTTATACCATATATGCTTGCATTCGTTCTCTTTTTTTCCTCACATCCAGCACAATGTAAAACTAAAAGCCATATCAAAGTTGTCGTAGCAGCCATATTAACAATATTTCCCGAAGGGTCTAGACAGCATGTATGCGTGGGCAATAACATCTTGTAGTCAATGTTATCAAATTAGGCTCAGACCAATTGATGTGATTGGTCGAATCGGAACAGGCCATCCAACCAGGTGAAGTCTGATATTAATTGAGTCTATTGGAAATAAATCATAAATATTTTAAAAAATTTCTTTACTTGAAATATACAACTTTTATAATAGAGAAACTATCAAAAATATTTTTAATCTTTCTAAACTCCAAACAAACTCATTATAAGATCAGTTATCTACTTAAACCAATGATAATTGTAATAAAATAATAATAAAACTAGCTAGTCATAATTTAACAATCGTAATTCATGACAAGAATTGAAAAATTAACGGAGAAAAACTTTGGGGACCAAGATTGACCAATTTTTTTTTTTATCGAAAACTAAAATAAAAAGCTAAAAAAGTTAAGAAACTGAAACATAATTAATCCATTTTAGAGAAATTTTTTCATGAGAAGTTGAAAGGCTGGTTTGTATATATTGTACAAGGCTACAAGCAGCGAAAGTGAAGTTATTGTGCACATTGTTCAAGAGTAAATCATGTTGCTTCTCTCATAAATGCTTTAAAATGATTTTTTTTTTCTCTTCTTTTCAATGAAGATCGAAACTCATAACAGACAGAACCTCAATTTGAATAAAATATTTTATTACAAATAATAAGTACGGATTTCAAGATTTTTTTTTTCATTTTAAGGTTTTTGAAAAAAAAATTGTACAAAGATTCAGAATAATTAATAATAGTTGTCCTCCCTGCTTGGACCTTCCTCTGAGTGGTTGATGTGTAACAAGTACATAATGTCCACTCGAACTCATTAAAGCTCGATTTGCATCATTATGTTCAATAAAAGGAATCAGAGAAGCTCCTATAGAAAAATATTGGAAGTGAAAAATACTTCGAATTTTCTACCAAATAGTATTTTTTGTTTAGCTTGTCGCAGATATATTGTGACTCAATATAGTAAACATTTATATCTATCTACCAGCACCCTTTATTCCTAAACTAGAGAGCGTCAGGGATGCTTTGGAATAAGCTAAGCTCTTCTAGTGAGAGTGGCCTATCCACACTGTAGGAATTGGGTTCAAGCTTTCCCCAGCCCCTTCTCATCAATGGACTCCTGACGTATACAAAGGAGTGCGGTTCGTTCGATAAATTCGTTTGGTAAAAAGAAAGAAAAATATTCTTCTTTGAGAATAATAAAAAAGGAAAACCCTTCAGAAAGAAAAAATAAAGGCTTGGTTGCGAGAACCGACGATGACGAAGGTAACCGGGCCGCTTTCTGTTCATATAATGCACACAGCTCTGGTTGCTGGTTGGGCCGATTCTGACATAAAAACATCCCTTTTCATATCTTTGGATACAACGACCCATAAAGGTTTTCCGTGTTCTTCATACATAAATCTAGAATTTTGGTTCTTTTCAAAATTCGTGATATTTTATAACGCATATAGGGGTAACTTGCAGTTTATACCAATCATATTAAATACGTATTTAATATTTTATATAATATTAAAAATGCATATTATATATTTATATTTTATGAAAATTATTATATATCGATTGATGTGATTCAATTATTAACCTATTAATTTTGACCATTAACCTATTGATCTTGTGTCTTAATCAGTCGATAATCAATTTGATTATAATAACCGTGCTTACAGCTCACATCTCAAAATCCGGTTAGTGTTGTAATACTACCTTCCTTTTGTACTATTTTTATTTCTTCTTTCTTTTTTGGCTAAAGTACTACTGCCCTGAATCCATTTCCATGATCTTTTGTGTTTTGCAATCTCACATTATATTGAATAAAGTAAGCAAAAACATATAACATTTTGATTATTTCACAAACAACAATAACCATAATCGCATTTAAGAAAGAAAAAAAAAAGATAACGAAGCTGTATACTGGTAAGAATTCTTGAGGTTGGACAGATATCAGTCTGTATAAATTAATCGATAAAAATTGATTTAAAAAAGGGGAGACACGGACACCACAACAAGATTGAATTTTATTATTTAACATTTAACTAATTAATTAAACATCAACGATCGATGATTACCTACTCTTTCTTTCTAGTTACTTGTTTCTTTTCACACAGATAGTGTTAAATTATACTACCACCAATTAATTATATATGAGTATTGTTAAATTATAAATAATTAAAAATATCAATTAAAGTTAATTTAAAAAATTTGAAATTGTGTATAAGAAAAATATATATAGTTAACTAAGGTAGAAGAAAAATATATATCAAAAGTTAAAAATGATATTATACAAATTTCCTTTTCAGAAAGAATAAAATAAACTGTCAAAAGAAAGTTAGAATAATATAAGAAATTATCATGTGCTTTAAAATACTGTAATTTGATGTATAAAAATAAATTAATAAGCGACTAATATTACTATAAATAATTTAATAAAAGATTAATTTGATAATAAAACCAAAATATATAATACGTAATCATTAATATTGTAAGTATGTACAGCCTGTTACTATATAAGAAATGCCACATTTTAATTCTAAATATGAAATTTCTCTTTCTTTAATATATCGTTTTTTTTTTTATCTCCAAATTAAGTTGTAATTTAATTGATAATATAATTATTTGGTAGATATGTTTACAACTTGTACTATCAACTTAGATTATTTGAATAGTAAATTCAGTGTATTCACACAGTTTCTTATATATATTGACCACAATATTGTATATTCTACATTGAGAGTTAATGACATGTTTACCCTCATTTGGAAATCTATCTAACAACTATATTAAGGAGGAAAAAAAAAGTCAAATGAATCATCATGAAATTGATAGATATCCAAGCATTTATAATTGAAGAATTTGAGTGTTACAACCGATTTATGTTAACAAGTGATACTAATATATAGAGACATGTAAATAATTTAAAAACGTAATAGAGCCTTCAACAACTTTAAAGAAAAGCTTATAGTTCAACCCCGTCACTGGAAAGTGTCAATGTTGTTTGCAAAAGGGGAATATTTTAATTTATGTGACACATGCATATCCCCTTCTCCATGACCATTGCTTACGTTAATTTGGCTGTGGTTAATCCAATTCTAGGTCGCCTTCACTTACCTTACACCTTGACCTATTCCCTATCCATCTTTCATGAACTCACACCCATTATGGCAACCAAAATTTAACTACCCCATTTTCCTCCATGCGATCTGATTTTTTACACCTTAAAACATCAAACACTCTATCAATACTTTTTTTTAAAAAATATATATATATATTTTTCTCTTCTTATCACATCATATTATCTACCATATTAATATTTTCCCCTCTTCTCTTTCTATCTCTCTCAAAATATATATTGATTTTTTGGGTGTCAAATGAGTTTTTTCCTTTACTAAATTTTATCAAACAAATCCTTTACTTCCTATGCATGTCTCTCTATTATTAATGAGTCCTTGAGAATTAAAATACGAAATCTCAACTATTATTAAAAAACAAGATAACATCTAATATTACGTTAGTCATATTTTCAATAAAAATTAGTTACCTATCAATTTTTGCACCAATAATATAACAACAAAAAAAAAAAATTAACTTTCTCATTACCTGTTTTATAAAGTAAAGCAGTCAATTGAGGACTCAAATGTATCTTCCTCCTTTGTTTGATGCTTCTTGTCTTTTTATTTTTCTATTAATTGAAAATAAACGAAGAAAAATAACAGCAAAATCTGGAGCTAGTACCAAAGGCTTTAAAGAAACTATTGACAAAGACATACATACTACTACATTCAATATTTGTGATTAAAATTTTAAGCCAAGTTATATATTGAGATTACATATTAGTATAAACAAATGCAGTACAAAATATCAAAGTGATAGAGAATAAACTATTAATATATTGAAATTAATGTTGAATTGTTTGAATAATACTCGAATTCAATCTTTGCTAAAAATAATTTTTGTTGATACTTTAGTTACTTTTTGGTTAAATTCTAAGTTGAATTGTTTTAATCTTCCATAAAAATATTACTTGAAGATTACTTTTTTTCTTGATGAACAAAAAGGTTAAAACAAAAAAATACAATACAAAATAGCTCAAAGATTAACATAATGATATAAAATTTCATTGTGTTCACATAAATAATATCAATTTATTTAATAAAAAAATTATGTTTGATTTCAGGGCAAAAATGGATAATATCTGATCAGCAAAAAAAAATTACAAAACAAAAAGCCACAAAGATTTTGGGTATCGCGGACCTTCAAATCAAATTGCAGAAGTGAAAATAAAATCAAAGGGGAGCGAGAGAGACAATCAGAATTTGTTTTACGTGAGAAAACCTTCCTTAATGTGAGAAAAGAAAAACTCACTGGACCTAGTCCAGTATCAAAATTCACTATAACAAAACACGATTACACTAAATCAAAAACACACTAATGATGGTGGTACACTCAACCTCTTCAACAATGGTGGTCACTCAAACGATCACAGTGTTTTATTCTAAGCTCTTAAATATACAGATACGATGACTTGCTCAAATATAGTACTCAAGACTGTCACTTGAGGTTCTCCAATTTAGATCTCTTTTTTTTTCACCCTCAACTAATGTATTTAAATAAGTGAATTAGTTCTAAGATTTTAGAAAACCATCAATGAGCTTGGGCCAGCATTAAAGGAGTATAGGCCCAATCCAACAAAAGAGACGCCTCTTACAATTGGAAGAACAAGTACAACTCGATGAAAAGAAGCAACATGTAAAGAATGTGTTAGTGATGTCTGCTATTTGAAATTTTTGAGTAAAAAGGAATACAGAGAAATTGAAGGATCCCATTTCCCAACTACTACTCTATCTTAGGTGCGACAAGACAACATTGGGTTGAAATCGTGTGCGCAAATTCCTTGAGAGGTGTTTGTCATGTTTCCAACCCATTGCGTTTTCTTTTCTTTTTCTTTCTTTTTAATACAAAAAAAAAAACCACCTACACGCCCAAACGTGTGAACCAAACACCCCTCTCTCTCTTGCACTACTCAAACCTTCTACTGTCTCTATCTAGAGAGAGAAGACAAAAAAAATTCACTACAAGAATTATAGAAAGAAACAAAGAAAGTAAGAAACCGCATTGCCGAAAATTTTCGATGAGAACGTCGTCGTTTCGGAGATACGGCACCGGCGAGTTTGATTTGCAGGAAAATTTTGATGCCTCGTCGCCGGTGACCGGCGGACACGCTTATGGTGCTATGTTGCCGGTGTTCCTCAACGACCTGAGGAGTAATTATCACAAGGAGCTTGTGGAGATCACGCTGGAGCTCGAAAACGATGCCGTTGTGCTCTGCAACGTGGAGCCGACGCCATCTTCGGCTCCGAACGCTTCGCCGTCGTCGAGCACCACCGGAGGCGACGGAAACGGCGGGGGAGGTAGCGGAGGCGTGCCGCGGAGCCTTTCGATTACGTCGAGGATTCGGAGGAAGTTTCCGTGGCTACGTTCGATGTCTTCGGCGTCGGCGGAGAGTGTCAGTGCCGCCTCCGCCGCCGTGGAGGATCCTCTGGTGACGGCGCGAAACGCGCGGAAAATGAGAGTAGAGCTTGAGCGGACGAGGTCGAGCGCGCAGAGAGCTTTGAAAGGGTTGAGATTCATCAGCAAGTCCGGCGAGGCCACGGAGGAGCTGTGGCGGAAGGTGGAAGAAAGGTTCAACATGTTGGCCAAGGATGGCTTACTCGCTCGTGAAGACTTTGGTGAATGCATAGGTGAGGAAATAGAAACGAAAGAAAATTTTTAAAAATAAAAATAAAAATAATTTAGGTGAATTAAGAAATAGATTCAATTTTTTTTTTAATATAGTAATTATGGGTGTGTTTGAAAACCTATTTGCAATGTTTGCATCATTGCAAACGGAAGTTCCCACTTTCTAAAGCATGAAAATTGAGAATGTTTCTTACATTCAATACGGCGTTGAGGTGAATGTAACTGGTAACCAAACACACACCAGATACACCAGGTGATTTGGTTGCTCAATTTTGATTAAGCCAAAATTTGATGAAATTAATTAGAATGAAAAGATCATATTATAATTTTTTTTTTAATATATATGGAATCAATTGGTACAATTGAAACATAATAATTATTTTTATATTTGGATTACCAGTGAGGGTCTGAATAGTTTGCACCAATGTTAAATTCAAACTTTGTTGTCATATAATACAGAAGGATAAGAATTAAAATCACATGATCAAGATGTAAGTACAACACCAATTTAGTATGTGCAATAGCAACATGCATGATTTTATAATTTAAATACTAAACCGAAGGTATAATTTAAATTTTGATAAGTTGCATGTGTAGATTTAGAGAAACAATTTTACTAAAATAATTACAAATTTGGTAAATTCATTGATATATACAAGGAATGGAGGATTCGAAGGAATTTGCAGTGTGTATATTCGACGCATTGGTTCGAAGGAAGGAAAGGAGAGTAAGCAGCATAAACAGAGAAGAGTTGCATGAGTTCTGGTTGCAAATTTCAGATCAGAGCTTTGATGCTAGGCTTCAGATTTTCTTTGACATGTAAGTATTTCATCATCTTCTTCTATGATCGGTATGTATTTTCACTTGAGCTATTAAGAAACAGTGTCTTTTTCTCCATCACCGGACGAAAGAATTCATGGCTTATTAAATGTTTGGATAATGTATTTTATACGTGATTCTTTTTTCATTTATTCTTACAGATAAAATGTTTTAATTTATGCTTTGTACGTATGATAGTTTTTAATTTGGTTGTTAGTGTTATAAAATCACTTTTAACAGAGTTATAACTTAAAAATGAATATATGAACAGAAATAAATTTTAACCTAATTTTTTAATGACAAAATTGAATATAGGTTTATATATAAAAGAGAAAAATAAAAAGTCAACAGCATGATCGCATGAGTTTTGTCATTTTCCTTCTAAGATTATTTTGCTGAAACCCACGAATATACATAGAATTTTATGTAAATTAATAAAGTGGAGTTTAAGAAAGCCATTTAGCTTTAACAGGATTGTCCTATATATAGTTGGGTAAAAGGAGATCGATAATCAAATTCATAAAGTTATTGTAACAAAAAATATTTCATAAAGATATATGATAGCTCAATTAGTAGAGTTAGGGGACATATGCTGAAAAAAGGTAGGGTTCAATTCTTATCATCCTTAAAAAATCCCACTCGATCCTTGAACTCGGAACTCCAATCGTGAGACAAACAAAATGAAACCTTATCTTCATGTACTACTTTACATCAACCTATCATTTCTCATTTCACTCAATCTTGAAACATCGTGTATGTATATAGAATTTATATTTGCCATTTGTAGAATTTTGTATAATTAAGATTCTAACATTTTAAGTATTTGCTTATTCCTACACAAAAGGAAGAAAGTTTAGGAATTTAAATGTTTTCTCATTGTTCTTTAAATGATAAATTAAAAATTCTACTAATTTCAGGGCAGATAGTAATGAAGACGGAAGAATTACTAGGGAGGAAGTACAAGAGGTAAGATTTAAGAATGTTATAGAACATGCCTATGTCCACCACACTCTTTATCACTTAGAGAAGTTTCATCATCATCAATTTATAAAAAAACAAATTTACTTCAGAATAATTTTCATATACATCTTAATCGTTGCTAACCTTTGGCACATCTTATGTTAAGCTTAGATTTAATAAAATTATTTCTCTTATAAGAAAATAAAATTTAATATTTTATTTTAAAAAAAATGTTTACATGACTCTGGAGATATTTAAAATGATATTGAAAAACAGAACAGGTGATTTAAAAAAAGAAGAAAAAGAAACAGGACATGAAAATAAGAATCCCTGACATTGTCTTGAACTGTGAACTTGTTTTTTTGGTGGGTTTAATTAGGTGTGAATTGATTATTATTATTATTATTATTATTATTATTATTATTATTATTATTATTATTCGTTGAAAAAAACATCTATATTTACGACCTTAATTAGGAAGTTAAAGTTTTATACGCTTTAAGCAACAGATTTAAGAGACAAGCAAACGGTACGAATAATTTTAACTGAGAAACGACAGGTTAAATTTCAAGCGGATTTGAACACAATTTGATGTGACGTGGTATAGCTAAACTGGACGAACTTCTAGAAATTTTATTAAGTAGCAGTAGTTTATGTTTTTAACTAAGTGATTGGCCTTAGGTATAATAAATGATATTAAAAAAATACTTACACTTATCGTCTCCAATAAATAATAGTTACTGTTTTTTTTTTTCAATGAGATTACTTTTGATCAATACCATAATTATCATAAAAAAGCAGGGACTATCATGTTAAAATGGTTTCATAAATTAATTATATAATTGATAAACAAAGTAAGAATGAACAGACAAATATTAATTTAATGGAAACCGTAAAAGTTTCCATTGTAGCCACAACAATTAAAAGTACATTATTATATTCATGAATCAATAAAATAAAGAAAGACAGATGTATTAATAATAAGATCGTGGGCACATTTACGTTATCTTTTCTTATTGCTGACGTAAACATTACGTTCTGATCATAGTTTTTGTTTTCAATTTTGTTCAACAGCTCATAATGCTCAGTGCTTCCGCAAACAAGCTATCGAAGCTAAAAGAACAAGCTGAAGGATACGCCGCGTTAATAATGGAAGAATTAGACCCAGAAAACCTGGGTTATATCGAGGTAAGAATGGGACGACGAGAATAATTTGAAACTTTAAACTATTAATTACTTTTTGAAAAAATAATATAAAACCGAAAAAAATATCATCAACTGATATTGTGTATGGACAACATTACAAAGAATCAATTATATCCCACAAAATCTCGGTGATATGATGAAAAAGTATTACAAGCAACTATTTGTTGTAAGAGAAAAAAATATTATGTAGTGGTGTTACAAATTATTTTACACTATTATCCTATCAGATTATGTATGATAAATTTATTATTTTTATAATAATTAATTTAAAATTTGTTGTGTCATTTGCCACACAATCCTTGATCTTGTGATGAAGATCAAACACACACACTCACAAACACAGCAACCAGAACAAAAAGAAGAAACAAAGGATCGCACACACGGTTGTTTCTGAACAATGCTATCAATACAGTTATAGATTTCTCTCAATACAGTTATAGATTTCTCTCAATAACAGAAACTGAAATCAACACTAACTACCACTAGAATTGGTTGAAGCTATATATAGATGCTTCAACACTCTGACTGTAAAAACAGAAAACAGTTAACAAGTGATTGGTTAATTAGAAATTAACCAACTAACATGTAACTAACTCTTAACTGCTAACTAACTTGATATTTGGACCAATTACAACAACTCTCCACCTTAGTTCAATATCAAGTTACCTACACTAGTCGTTACAGCATCAAACATTTACATAAGAAAAAAACATCAAACACCTGTAGACTTCATTCTCCCTTCAGCTGAATCGAATCCAAGCAGTGGAAGAATTTACTGCTTGGAAGTGACTTTGTGATCATATCAGAGGGATTATGATCAGTAGAGATCTTCTCAACCAGCACTGATCCTCTAGCAATCACCTCTAACAAAATGCAGCTTGATGTCAATGTGCTTTGTTCTTTCATGATAGACTCGGTGCTTTGACAACTGAATTGCACTTTGACTATCACATAACATTGTGATAGCCTTAGCTTGTACATTCAGTTCTCTAGCTATGCCTTCAAGCCATAAAGCTTCCTTCATAGCTTCAGTGAGTGCCATGTATTCTGCTTCTGTAGTTGACAAAGCAATTACCTTCTGCAAGCATGCCTTCCAGTTGATAGCAGTGGCAAAAGCAGTGAAAATGTATCCTGTGAGAGACTTCCTTGAGTCAAGACATCCTGCATAATCAGAACCAACAAATCCCTCTATCACAGTAGCTTTCTTTCTCTCTTTGGCTCCACCATAAATCAACACTCTACTTAAAGAACCTTTTATATATCTGAGTATCCACTTCAGGGCCTGCCAATGTGCTCTCCCAGGATTGGACATGAACCTGCTCACTAGCCTCACGGCATGAGCTATGTCAGGCCTAGTACATACCATAACATACATCAGAGACCTACTAAATTTGCATATGGAACACTGTCCATATAATTCACTTCTTCAGTTGTCTTAGGGGCTTGATGTGCACTCAACTTGAACTGTTGAGACAGTGGAGTGATGAGTGGTTTCAAGTTTGTCATTCCAAACTTCTCCAGCTCCTTCTTCAGATATGATTCCTGAGACAGCTTGAGATTTTCTCTTCTTTTGTTTCTCTTAATTTCCATGCCCAAGATTTTACTTGTTGCCCCTTAGTCCTTCATCTCAAATTCTCTATTCAATTCACCTTTGGCCTTGTTAATTTCAGGCTTGGAATTGCTAGCAATCAGAATGTCATCAACATACAAAAATAAAATCACAAATGTTCCCACAGCTGGTAATCTAAAATATACATAGTGATCATATTGACTTCTTCGGAACTGGATGTGAGACATGAATTCGTCAAACCTTTTGTTCCACTGCCTAGGAAATTGTTTTAGGCAATAAAGTGACTTCTTCAGTCAGCAGACATAATCCTCTTTGCCTTTCACTACAAACCATTCAGGCTGCTTCAACAAAATAGTTTCCTCAAGCTCTCCATTCAAGAAAGCAGTTTTGACATTCATCTGCTCTAATTCTAGATCAAGTTCTGCTACCGAGGCCAATAGCAATCTTATTGATTTATGTTTTACAACAGGTGAGAAAACCTCATTGTAGTCAATTCCTTCCTTCATGACAACAACACTTGGGAACATAAATCCAGAGTCCATGATCCATTCTGTTTCTGGACTGCTATTAAACACCATCAAAACTTCTGATTTGTCATAGTTATCATGAACAATGGCAGCATCTCCCAGGTACTTTTGCTTGTCACTCCCACCATTGATTTTCTATCTTTCAGGACAATACTTTCTGGTGTAGCCTTCCCTTTTGCAATATTTGATATGAAGGACATTCCCTCCACCATTTTTCTGCTGAGATTTGGTTTTCTTCTTATCACCCTTATTCTCTTTCTTGTGAGATTTTCCCTTCACTACTAACCCTTCACCTATAGAGGAAGCCTTCGAATCTTTCCTCTCATTTAACTCCTTGGAGTTCAATGTTGCCTGCACTTCTTCAAGAGACAATGAGTCTTCCAAACAGTAGTGTTTCCTTGAAGTGCACATGGGATCTTGGTAAAGAACACAACAATAGCTTCTGAACAGAAAGAAGAAAGAAAGAATCGCACGCACGGATGCTTCTAAACAATGCTATCAAGCCTTTGATTTCACTTGAGAGTTCAATCTCCCTCTCTCAATAAAGTTACCGAATTCTCTGAATAACAGAAACTGAAATCAACACTAACTACCACTAGAATTGGTTGAAGCTATATATACATGCTTCAACACTAAAAACAGAAAACAGCTAACAAGTGATTGGTTAATTAGAAATTAACCAACTAACTTGTAACTAACTCTTAATAACTAACTAACTTGATACTTGGACCAATTACAACAAAATTCATACCAACTGTGATTTGTGATTGGATAAGAATATAAAACTATTTTTAACTCTCAATATATGACCATTAAACTCTTGTTGAATTATCTTAATTGTGAAAGTTTAATGGATTATTTCTCACCTTGAAGCTAATTGAAACATACTATAATTCGTGTCATCCAATTTTAAGAGATTATATTGTGTTTAAATTTTCTGTTACCCGTTCTTGATCCCTTAACTTTTTGTCCTCTATTCAGCTGTGGCAGCTAGAAATGTTGTTGCTAGAAAAGGATAGGTACATGAACTACAGCAGACAACTCAGCACCGCAAGTGTAAACTGGAGTCAAAATATGACTGATTGGAGGCCCAAAAATGAGATACAAAGATTCTGCAGAACCCTCCAATGTCTTGCATTAGAGTATTGGAGAAGGGGCTGGATTTTGTTACTGTGGTTGGTTACCACTGCTTGCCTATTTGCCTGGAAATTTTACCAGTATAGAAACAGATCAACTTTCCAAGTCATGAGCTACTGCATACCAATAGCTAAGGGTGCTGCAGAGACACTGAAGCTCAACATGGCTCTTATTCTCTTACCAGTTTGTAGGAACACATTGACATGGCTTCGTTCCACAAGAGCCAGGAAATTTGTCCCTTTTGATGACAACATTAATTTCCACAAGGTAAGAGGGGTGTCAACTTGGAAATTTTTAAATGCTAACAAAGTCCTTTACAGTTGCCAAATAATTAAATCCCTTAACACCGAGGTTTGACTTTTGACTAAATGCTGGATTAAACTTTGATAGGAAGTGTAACCTTTCTATTTAGGATGTGTTTGATTTTTAATTTTAAAAAATTGTTTATAGGTTTTAAAATGTCACTAAATAAGGTTGTTCAGGCAATTAATGAAGGATAATACAAGATACAGAGCACAGTGTAGAATTGTTAGAGAAGTTGATAAAGATGAAAATATCTCATCTATTTCTGTTTTATGATTTCTAAACTACTAGATCTGAAAATAATTTTCATAACTTAGCGGATTTTGGATAAAAATTTAATTACTGAATAGTTTGTAATTGTTGTAGTCTCTCTAACTCTCTTAAGTGTCAATTTAGACATTCTAGGTGGGATACATAGAATATGATGTTTTAAAATCATAAATGCTAGGTCAACATAGAGGAAGAAAAGATAATTCTCCCATTATCATTCTAACTAATTTTTTGCTAGGTCAACTATCAAGTTCGTCCTTTAAGTATTATATAAATGATCTCAAGTATTAGAAATCATAGTAAATAGTTCCTTAAGTATTTAAAAACAGTTTAAGTTAGTTCCTAACTAATGTTAACAAAATATATTAATCTAGAACTAAATTGATGAATATTCAATTCTTAAGGAATTACTTACTGTGTGTTTAAATATTAGTATCCGTTCCAAGGGTATTGAACGAAGATTTTGCACATTCTAATGCACAAACAGAAAAGTTATGAGTAGTGTGGATTGAGTTTACGTGTACTTGGTTGAAACGGTAATCTAAACACTGTCTTGTATTATTTTATTACTTTAAGATATACTAGGTTCACTGTGTTTTTGCTAGTTCTGTAGGCTCTGTTCTTAGGTGCTTAGCACTGACACATTAGTTCACATGCTCTCCAAAAGTGACACATTTAAATCAAGCTGGTATAAATTCTTTGACAATTAATTTGATTTTACCCTCCCTTTTATAGATCATTGCATTCGCCATAGCAGTTGGAATCGCCGTTCATGCAGGCAATCATCTGGCATGTGATTTCCCCCTCCTCGTAAACTCATCTCCAGAAAAATTTTCACTTATATCTTCAGATTTCTACAACAAAAGACCCACATACAAATCCCTTCTGACCGGCCTCGAAGGCGTAACCGGAATCTCAATGGTTGTTTTGATGGCTATCTCTTTCACTTTGGCCACTCACCACTTCCGGAGAAACGCACTCAGGCTTCCTTCACCCTTCAACAGATTAACAGGTTTCAATGCGTTCTGGTACTCTCACCACCTCTTTGGTCTGGTCTATGTTCTGCTTCTCGTCCATGGAACGTTCTTGTATTTGACCCATCGGTGGTACCAGAAAACGGTAAGAATTTCAATTGCTATCTACGACTACAATGAAGGTCATGTTTGATTTGGAGGTGGAAATACTACGACACGCGTTTCAATTCAAATCCAACAGTAAAAGCTAAATGAATGCAAAAGCAAGGGTTTCAATCCGTTGGCAAAGTTACTTTTACATCAACCATACGTAATTTTGCAACGGATTTCCAAGGATACTTGAAGTGAATGTTTAGTAAAATTCATACACCAAGTTAAGAAGTTTAAAAAACTTATTTGCTTTCAATTTCAGACGTGGATGTATATCTCTGTTCCACTGTTGCTGTACCTTGCAGAGCGTACTCTACGCACTCGTAGATCAGCACATTATACAGTAAAAATTCTGAAGGTAACAGAAACGTGTCTTTGCAAGTCCATATTTATATTTTGTTCTCTACATTTAGGAAAATAACTGCAAGAGCAGAGAGTAATTTAAGAATAGTGACTAGCCTTTTCTTTCTTTGGTGAAAATTTACGACTGGACTTTTATCTGCATTATTTTTACCCCCAACGATTGTTTTGAGTATATTTGATTCTATGACTGGATTGGATGAAATGGGAACCCTCCAGATAATCTAATTGGTAGTTTGTGGGATATGTAAGTGAGGGAGTTATGTTGATTTTGCTTCGAATGATCAAGCATTTACTACATCAATTGAGTAGATTATTTTTCTAGGCTTTGATTTTAGCAAAATGATAGAAAAATATGAGCATATCATTTATTTTATTTGTTTTTATTTATTTAACCAAATATATATAGAAAAAATATTAATTTTCTTTCTCTCCTTTTTCTATTTTTCAAAACAAACTATTTCATTTCTTCACTATCTTTTTTCATCCGTTTTCTTTCTTACTTTTTTTCGTTATATTTTATTTAATCTTCCAAACAAAGATTAAACATCCAAATAATGAAAAGAAAATCTCTCTTCTTTTTCTTCTCCAAATTAGGATGATATAATGATGTGACTTGAGAAAAATATTTTTCCTAAAAATTTCCTAACTTTGATCTAGCAGGTGTCAGGACTACCGGGAAATGTATTCAGCTTACTGATGTCCAAGCCTAATGGATTTAAGTACAAAAGTGGACAATACATATTTTTACAATGCCCAAAAATCTCTCCCTTTGAATGGTGAGTGACTGAGTGTGATTCTAGTTCTCAAGTCTATTACCAAAGTTATAGACAAAAGCAAATTCAAATTAAATATCTTCTTGATATATATTTTAGGCACCCATTCTCCATTACCTCAGCCCCAGGGGATGACTGCCTAAGTGTTCACATTCGCACAGTAGGAGACTGGACCCAAGAACTTAAGCATCTTCTCACAAAAGAAGATGACAAATTACCTTCAGTTAATTGTCATGCAAAATTTGATGAACTAATGCAACTGGACCAAAGAGGGTAAGTAAAGGCCATATAGTTTTTTCATAATTGTAAGGGTACAATGTGGTTTAAGTAGCTCAAATTTTGGTTAAAATTGGTTCTATTTACTACATTTTGAAAGCAGTAGTTTTGACAAAGAGAATTTAACTCAGTTGATTAAATTGAATGCATGAGTTATTGTAAATTTTTGGTATTTATCTTTGATTCTTATGAATAAAATAATATAAAAACAGTAGTTTTGATCTTGTATTGTTTTTTTTTTAAAATGTGACGAATTTGGTTCCTACTCAAGTCAATATGAAGTATAAGGCCAAGAACCAAATCTACCAAATTTCAACTGTTTTTTAGATAGACCAAAATCAATTTTGACAAATTTTTGAGAGACTTAAAACATATTTTACCATGGACACAAATTATGATATAATAAATCATGATACAAAGTAGTATTTTGGTTCACAGACAGCCGAGACTGCTTGTTGATGGCCCTTATGGAGCTCCAGCACAAGACTACCAGAATTTTGATGTACTACTCCTCATAGGATTAGGAATTGGAGCAACTCCTTTCATCAGCATTCTCAGAGATCTTCTCAATAACACCAGAGCAATGGATGAACTAGTGGTACTATCCAAACTATGGCTTCCTTTTCAGAAAGTTGATTTGATTCCACTTTTTATCTAAAGTTTTCAATTTTCACGAGGTCAGGTGCAGGAGTCAAACACAGAAGCAAGTCAAACAACCAGATCAGATGAGAGCTCCAATAGCTTTACATCTTCAAATGTAACTCCAGGAGGAAACAAGAGATCACGAAGGACTACAAATGCTTATTTCTACTGGGTCACTAGGGAACCTGGATCTTTTGAATGGTTTAAAGGAGTAATGGACGAAGTTGCAGAAATGGACCACAAAGTAATATATAATATGTTCATAAATAAGTCTCAACCCTACTTATAAGTGCATGTTTGGATTAAAATCTGTAAACTTAAGTTTGGGTCAAACTTAATTTTGCAACTTGAGTTTACAAAAAGTATCCCAAGTCTTCTTCAAAACTGAATTTGAAGGCAAAATTTTACTCTCAAAACATACTTTGAGGGATAACCAAACATGATGTCAAATTTTACTTTCAAACATAATTTTGGACTCTCCCACCTGTAATCCAAACATACCCTAAGTAGTTATCTGATATACTAACTGTCCTTGCTCTTTGTTTTATCTTTATGTTTTACTATGTGTCAGGATCAAATCGAGCTTCATAACTATCTTACAAGTGTCTATGAAGAGGGGGATGCGAGATCAACCTTAATAACCATGATCCAAGCACTGAACCATGCGAAACATGGTGTTGACATTCTTTCAGGCACTCGAGTAAGATCCTCAGTACCTGAAGTTGTGAACATGATGAACAAGTTTAACTGTTTTAAGTTCATAGTAATTACACACCTAAACATGACCATTTTTTTTTATTGTTTTTCTATTGCAGGTAAGGACACACTTTGCAAGGCCTAATTGGAAAGAAGTTTTCACCAAGATTGCCTCTAAACATCCGTTTTCTACAGTAGGTAAGTTACTTGCTACAAAGTGCAGAACCATTCTCCAAAAGGATATTGAATTTTCCTTTTTTCTTCCTGCAATATTGGGACAACAAATAATTGCTATTAACCTGCCTATGCTATGCTTCACATGAGAGCCAATCCAAAGTCCTCTCTATAGATATAATTGGCCACACAGAACTATAAATATGCCTAGAATTGAAATATTGATAAAAATGAAGACAGAGATACAAAAGTAATATATGTACCGATCAAAACAACCCAATTTACAAGGTGTGGATCTATTTGTTCCATAGATCGCGATGAAGTAATGGATATCTAGTCAAACAATTTGTCAATCCTTTTTATTGGCATTATTGTTTATCTGACAAAAAATAAACTAATATATGTTAGTATGTTACATGTAAGTACCAACATAATGGTATATTAAAGTATATATTTCTATATTTTATACCAACAAAACTGAGTTAATTTGATGTATCATATTCATAATATAAATCTATCAATGGTTAAACCGACAATTTATTTTATTTTGGTTACCAACACAATTTAAATTTCATTAAATAAAAATTATAATAATAAAATTGATCCTAACCCGTAAAAATTCCTTTCTAATTTATGACATTTTTAATGATGTCACATGTTATAAATTCCATAACTGAAGACAAATTAATCA